>JAOPHQ010003995.1:0-7500 GCA_030340625.1 Merluccius polli
TGCGGGTGCCCTGACGTCTGTGTGATGTGATGTGGGTGGCCAGACATGGAGGAGCCGGCCATGGGGCTGAGCTGGTGCGCGGGGTGATGCGCGGGGTGCTGGTGGTGGTGGGGGTGCATGGGCGCCAGGTAGGAGCTACACTCCACGCCTCCGAAGTAGGAGGCCGGCGAGGCGGAGGCCGCGTAGCCCTGGCCGTACGCTGCCGCTGCCGCCGCCGCCGTCTGGCTGTAGGACACCGGGTAGGAAGGGGCGGAGCCACCGCCACCGCCGGAGGAGGAGGAGGTGGAGACCGACCTCTGCATGCAGGAGGCGCTGGTGGGGCCGGCGGGGTCGGGCAGCGCGGGCGGAGCCGGGGCCGGTGAGATGGGGGCAGGGCTCCAAATGGACGACACCGGGGTGGCGACAGAGGTAGAGGCGAGGCCCGCGGCGTTGGAGGCGTTGGAGGCGTGGGTGGACACCGAGGAGGAGGAGGAGGTGGAAGAGACGGCCGGAGGTGTGAACTGTCCGCTGCTCTCTGAGCCTGTGCTGTCCCGGGTCGGGGAGGACTTCTTCTTGACGGGCCGGGCCTTGGTGCTGCTGCCACTCTGCTGCTGCTGCTGCCGGCACTTAGCCCTCCGGTTCTTAAACCACACCTGCAGGAACCAACAGCACCAGGGTCAAAAGGTCACGCTCACGCTTCAGGACAAGGGCATAAATTTGATTTCAGCAATGGGGGAGGGGGGGGGAAATAATTATGTAGTAGTTGAGTGTAGTCATTCCCCCCCCCCCCCCCCCTTCAAAAAAAAAAAAAAAAAGAAAGAAAGAAATAACACCGGATGGCTGACATCAACCACAAACATGTGTAGGGTTAGTGTGTGTGTGTGTGTGTGTGTGTGTCTCTGTGTGTGTGTGTGTGTGTGTGTGTGTGTGTGTGTGTGTGTGTGTGTGTGGTTGACGTCAGCCACCCGGTGCCAGTGAGTTCATGTGTAACTTTCCTGAAGAGAGCCCTCAGAAGCGTCCGGGTCCTTTAGCCTCTATTAGACCAAAAGATGCTGTCTTACCATTTGTATTATTTTCCTGTTTGGTTTTATGTTCTCGAATGCTTTGTGTGAGATACATTATTGTTATTATTGTTATTATTGTTATTATTATTATTATTATTATTATTATACACTATACTGTTACTTCAGTACTGTGTTATTGTATGGGAGAAGCTTTAGCTAAATGCTTTAATGTAAAGTCCTTCATGATATGTGGACTTCAAACAGAGATAAACATTAGAAGAACTATAGTGTGAATGCTGAATCATCCTTCACAAATACAATATAATGTTAATAGTAATTATTGCTATGATTCTTATTCCTCTTCTTCTGTGCTATTATTTCCTTATAATTAGGCCTATAATAACAAATCAATAATTCATTGTGTTTGTTATTATTGTTATTAGCCTATACGATCATTATTGTTGTTTTTGTTGTTGTTTTATTATTTTAATTACTATTGGTAATTATTATTGTTATTATTGTAATTATTATTATTATTTATGATAATAATACTAATTATACTACTACTACTCCTACTACTACTACTACTACTAATAATAATCATAATCATAATTTCCGTTGATGCTAGTCATAATGTTAATGGCATCTGATCATCAGGAGGTGTGGAGGGAGCAGCCATCATGTCAGGTGAAAGCCCACAGAGCTGCTGCTGTAGAGACTGTGCTGCTCATCAGATCAGCAGACAGAGCAGAGCTGCACTAGTCAACAGGCAACACTAATCATTGTTTCGTTCACTCCAGCGAGTTGTGTGCCCCGTTTGGAAGAGGTGGAGACCAAAAGCCGGACCTGGACTCGTGACTCCGGCAGGTTGATCTTCAGGGCGACCTCCTCCCTCATGAAGATGTCAGGGTAGCGCGTCTTGGCGAACAGCGACTCCAGGATGTCCAGCTGCGTCCTGGTGAACGTCGTCCTCTCCCGCCGCTGCTTCCGCGGATTCCCTGAGAAGAAACAGGCTGATCATTATAAGCATGGAGCCCATACGATACACTATACAGGCCTACAATAATAACATATTATAAAATAATTGCTTTTAGCCTTAATATTACAGCCTTTAGCGGGGGAGCGGGGCTATGATCTATAACTGGATTAATTATGGTCAGTGTATTTTTACATTGTAATAGCGGCCAGATGTGTAATTCAACCAGAGGAAATGCGCGTTTTGCGTATCGCAGGCCTGACAAAGTCCTCTTACCGGGATAGCCTACGGAGGGGTGCAGCAGGTCCATGGCGGCGCCGCCGAGGCCCAGGCCGTTCATGCCGTAAGGGGCCTGCTTGAGGTAGGACATCATGCTAGGACCGGGACCGGGACACGTAGAGGTTCCTGCAGACCGAGGACAGCCCGGTGTGGACACCAGATATAAGCCTAGATAGGATAGATAGAGAGGACAGCCTGTCACCACACAGGCCCAACCCAGAGACCTGCAAGTGGACCCGTCCGTCAGTAGGCGGACGGCGGCGGCCAGAGGACACCAGAAAAAGCGCACATCGACCGTTTCGTTGTTGGTTCTGGATATTGATGTATTTTTGGTGGAATTGTTTTCATATGCTCAATATTTTGTTTCATCCAATTATTTAATTTCAGAAGAGCAGCCCACGTGAAAGTGAAATCCCCAATGGCCTCCGTGCGAGTTAGGGGAAGTGGTCTACGAGCCAATTGAAGCGATATGGACATTCAGCCGTAACAAATCAAATAAGTTATTATACTTTAGCCTATTACAAAAATTGAATTGATTTGTGATAGGCTTTGATATGATGTGTTACGTTAGTGGTTAATTCTATATTAAAATCAAATGTTTTTTTTTTCGGGCTATACTTTTTTATTTAGTTTAAAAAGTAAAAAACAAGTCATTTAAATTTGTTTTTTTAAATGTGTGCTTATCAAACTATAAAGCCATAACAGTAAGTGCATCTAATTTCATTAGAATTACATTCAAATACAATATTTGAAAAGGCCTAATATATTAGCCTACAGCCTACCCAAATTGTAGACTGTTTATTTTCTCTGACAAGTTTTCTGAAGCGCAATGGTTCGGTTTAATTATATCTACAGATATGACCTAATTATGGGGCACTTTAAATCAGAGTTAAAATCGAGTAATAGCCTATAGACCTTGGCATGACCTTTGATCAACCATATAATTCAACCCCCATCATACTTAGGCCCACATTTACATACTGTAGACCTATCACAATGAAGAACGAGGTTCTGAAAGTTTCAAAAGTGGTTTCTTAACTCGGCCTTGTGGTTTTATCCTCTACTTAATGAATTTCTAATTTGGCCTAGACCGGTCTTACTTTAAAACTTTTACCAAACAGGATGAGTTGTAATGTAATTTACATATGCATACAAGGGGTAAACGACATAACGTAACGTAGTTAGGTATGAATGTGGTCCTATCGGGTCCTCTAATGGGGGACTGCATGTGGTTCTCCCATCATGGAGAGTCTGAGGCCGACCATGTAGGCCTATTTGTATTGATGCGTAAACACTGGGGCTGCGGCATTTCCATAACCACGGGAGACGGGGTGAATCTCATGTAAATAGCCGAAACTATGTGCAAATTACCGCCATTAGCATGCAGATTATATCTACAGGGGGACAATTAACAGAGCGTGTGTGTTATTGGCAAAATAAATGACCGCAACCACAGCGTCCCGTCCGGCTAACGAAGTGCTGCTGTTCAAGGGCCAGCGACCTCGGCGGTAGTTTATACTCAGGACAAACCAGATGGATAATTAACAATAGCCTCACACTCGCACAAGTCAATGGTTTAATTTGCATCGATGAACTGAGCAGGAAATGTCTTTAGCTATGTTGCTGCTCTATGGGCTATTTGAGAGGGAATATTTTATTTATATAGGCCAGGTCCAACAATTACAAACAGACTATTTGTAGCCCAATAGCCTTATTTTGCCGCTTGTAATTTTACAGGTAATATTTATAGAGGCTAGTCATTCTAATTGACATTTAAACTTGATTATATGCATTTCTATGCAGTTTAATTATGTAAGACAACATTTTAAAAGTAAGCATAAAGTGTATAATTTAAAAGCACAATGGGATAGTCCTAGTAATTATAAGAATCATATTAATAATATTATTATTGTTAATAGAAATAATAATAATGATAATAATAACGCCACGACTCACCTTATGTCAGCTCTTTGTATGTTTTTATTTCCCTTTGAAATCAAGCCAGAAAGATCCAGTGTCCCGAAATATCCACATGAAGTTAGTCGCGGAGAGCAGCCAAGGTGTTGCAGCTGAAAAGGTGCAGGGAAAGTGTCCAGAGGGGACCGACCGGCCGGCCTGGAGACGGTGGTCCAGCTGGAGGTGTAGGCCTACTAGCGGGACGCATAAAAGCACATTTTCACCAGAAAGCGCGGGGTTGATTAAGCTTCAGGTTGGACAACTTGGGAAAGATGATTGCCAATGTTGAATGATGGAGATCCGGATTGATCGCCCTCTCGTTACTCAGTCCTTGTATGAGTGTAGGACAAACACGGAAACGCCCACCCCGTCCAATCCCAGGGCGCGCGAGTCTTTAAAGGCGTCAGAATGGACCAGTTAGGAGGCAGCTTTCCATTAGACCCGCCCCCTTCGGAATCTAAAATAAATCTTTACCACGTGAGCGCATAATTGTAAAAAAAGAAAAAAGAAAAAAGTTTGACCTAAACTGAGAATTACAATAGACTTGGATATTTCCGTATTTAATGGTTTTCCTCGGAGAGTCAGACTTTACCAGTAGGCCTGGTGCTATTTTAATGAATAAGGATGAATAGTGATTCAGTATGTAGAAGTATAAAGCAGGTTAAACTGCAGGTTGATGTCTTCGTCTAGTTGGATGATGTTAACGAAATCTATAGACTGTAGGCCTATACATTTAAAAAAAACAAACTTAAATAGCTTATAAAATATATGATCAGATCTGTATTTTAAATGTATTTTAGGCCATTGAAACTAACAGGCTAATTCAAAGTAGGTATACAAAGACCACACGTAAACTCGTCTGCGCGCAACACAAGGCCTATCCTACAGGCTATGTCAAAGGCGACATTTTTTATAGGCCTACATAAGGTCTTTATATAAGACTACCTTTCGTTTTCTTGGGCAAACTAAGGCAGAAGAAATTAACATTTTCTTTTGAATGACAATCGGATAGTCTCTTGTTCTGATCATGTATCTTAGCTTATAGGCCTAATATAGTATACACCCGGAGACAACTGCGCTTATTATCGGCCTGTTTACTGGTACCAAATGAATTATTATTTTAACTCAGTAGCCTAACATTTTTCAAAATAAAGCCTAATAATAATAATAATATATAATAATAACAATAATAATAATAATAATAACAATAATAATAATAATTATTATTATTATTAATAATGATACTAATAATATGAATAGCCTAATAATAATAATAATAATAATATCAATAATATTTATTATTATTATTATAAGAAGAAGAATTACAGTAAGAATAAGAATAATCTTAATGATGATGATGATGATGATGATCATCGTCATCATCATAAAAAGACTACAAATATGAATGAAACTTTCCCCAATTAAAGTTACTGACCTGATTACGCAGATAGGCTCCCATTAGATAGGGCTTCCCTTGAAGTAGAAATGTGTCACTAGTGAATATTTAAATGTTATTTAATTAAGCGTTCAAACCCCATCCACGTTCATCTGAACTGATGAATAAACACTGATGTCTGTAATTGAAGGGCACCTGTATCGGCTTACAGTCTTACATTAGCAATACATTCACGAACGGCAAACGATACGAAGTTGAACGTTAAATAACATTTAAAAAAGTAAAGCCAGTCTTATTTTAAGCCGGTGAGAGAGCGGTGCGCCAGCGGTGCGCAGGGAGGTGACATGAGATATGTTATGGCCTAATCTCACACGTTTCCTCGGCCTACTGTGAAGCGTCACAGCCAACAAAGCCAGCGCTATTGATCACAAGTATCAAGATATCAAATGGCGGGGCCTTTGTGGAGACGGTATTGGGGTCTAATCCCAAATTGCAGTAGAATTGTCTTAATACTAAGGCCGTAAATCCAGGGATCAGCGAGACCAGAGAGGTGGGTGGGGGTATGGTCTGGCAGGACGGATTGGAGAGGGTCGTGTGGCCCTATGTGTGGTCGGCGCTTATTAAAAGGATGATGCATAAAAATCCCCAGAAGTTGTCAGAAAATCGCGGCACCGACAGCAGCTGCGGTGGAAACCGGGACCGGAGCCGGACCCACACCTGGGACCCACGGAGACCCCGGACCGCTGGAGACCCGGGGGGGGGGGGGGGGGCACAGTGGCTTCATGTGCTACAGGAAGACCGATAGGGCCTTACAGCAGGCCTGTATAAAAGACCTGGACGGACTGCCGCTAAATGTGAAACTTCATTTCTACAAGACTGCTGCTTCCTTCTTCCTCACGAGGATCGAATAATTCAACAGAAACAACGAAAGTATTCCCTGAAGTCGCCAGGTAGGCCCTTCTCCGTCCGCATGTAACCCAGTCTCCATTGTGCGCATCAAGACGGTCATATTATATCATGCATTAACAGGGTATGGTGGTTAGGCCTAATTGTTTGATTTCTTACAAAATAGCGGATTTAACGGTGGCCAAATAAATAGGCTTTTCTGTACCACTTGTGGATGATGCCGCTTTAACATGTCACACACCGATTATTGATTTATGAGTGAACGGCTAAATAGAAATGACAGCTGCTGTCAGAGTAATGTGAATACGACTGATGATGTAGGATCATGTCACCGAAAGTTTGTAACCAATTTATATAAGCATTAAATAATTAATATCATACTAGCCTGCTAGAGCTGACCGCGGCTTGTGATCAATACAAATGTAATACAAAGTAAAATAATACACTACAATGTCAATGGAAATTGTGTGTGTGTGTGTGTGTGTGTGTGTGTGTGTGCGTGCGTGTTTGTGTGTGTGGGCCTCTGTCTGTCCACTGAAAACTTAGATAGCGATAGACGAATGAATGGAAAAGTGAGCGCGCGCGCGCCACACACACACACACACACACACACACACACACACACACACACACACACACACACACACACACACACACACACACACACACACACACACGCACACATGTGAAGCAGCACAGTAACATGCCTGGGGAACGTCCACCCCGGTTGTCCGGTTACCTGGTGATGTGTGTGTGTGTGTGTGTGTGTGTGTGTGTGTGTGTGTGTGTGGGGGGGGGGGGGGGGTGGCTGTCCAGAGTGTGTGAGTGTGAGTACCATCACCTGGCTCTTCACAATGCAGCCACGGGAGTAGCATGGGTGGAGGGTGTGTGTGTGTGTGTGTGTGTGTGTGTGTGTGTGTGTGTGTGTGTGTGTGTGTGTGTGTGCTACTTCCTGACGGCGGCGATGGCATTGCATTACCTTGACCTGCAAGGCAGCTTTGAGT
>JAOPHQ010003995.1:12500-192500 GCA_030340625.1 Merluccius polli
GGCAGTTGTTTTCTATGTGTGAAGGATTAGAGAGAGAGAGAGAGAGAGAGAGAGAGAGAGAGAGAGAGAGAGAGAGGGAGAGAGAGAGAGAGAGAGAGGGGGGGGGGGGGGGGGGGGGGGGGGGGAGAGAGAGAAAGAGAGGGAGAGAGAGAGAGAGAGAAATTGATCAGGCCTTCTGTGGGGAAGAGGATAAAAGGCGACTAAAGCACTCTCTCAGATGGCTGATGAATGCACCTCCTCTGGTCTGAACCGGGCTGCAGGACGGACACTTCAAAGTATTGTTCTATCTTGTGTTCAATGGGCATCGACAGGAGCAGAAATCAGAAATCATTCAGAGTATTACGTTAGTACTATTTAGTACTGTCGCCGTTCTCCCCGGTAAATCCTGTAATCAGTAACAAAAAGGTATACTTCTATTAGGCACATTAAATACATAGGAAAATATTAAACCATAATATAATGAGGATATTTATTTAACCCTTGCCTCAGCTAACAGCAGTGATCAGGAACAGACTTACAGTATGCAGAGGAAACAGTTCAAAGACACATTACTTTCTAATTTAAAACAAGCAATGGATTTATATTAGCTGACTTATACTGTATATCTCACAATACATTGTGGATGAGAGAAGCACGACATTATAATATGGAATAATAACGTTTCAAGTGCCACACATTGTGTATAACGATCAGATTTTTTTAGATGCTCTGAGTTATTACCCAGAGGTATGTTGTCTCTCTTTCATATGTACTTACTACATGTTAACTGGAAGTATCTAGTGTTTCTTTTTTACTATTACTATTTTGCAACAAACAGTTAACTTACAGTCAAATTCTAGTGTGGCAATTTTTAGATTTGTTTGTTGCAACTCAGTAAATGTTTCTGTGGCTGAAACAGAAATCATCAGATTTCCAAATTAAATGACTCCATCCAACTCCTCCATGTCTCCTCAAGGGAAGCAGCTGTAATGATATTTACATTTAGCATTCAGGCCCTTAAGCTGCATATCTCTAGCGCTTGTTAACGTGTAAACACAAATTTGTCAAGCACCCACGCTTTACTAGTGCTGCTCATCATTATAATACTTGAAGCAAATATTGGTTGTGTGCTCTGAAGGGTGGTGTAATATGATAAAGAAATGCTTCGCTGGCAGGATGAGAGCCAGCCAGCGAACAGTGCTATATATATACGACCGGAGCATTGCTCAGATATATGTATATATGAAAGAGTAAAAGGTAATTTAGGCAAATCTGCTGCTGAGCTTCTCCGGCACAGCCCCTTGAACTGCGACCTCGTGGAGAAACAGGGAATGGGGGGTAGGCGCCAGATTTGCGTCCCAAAGGTCTTTGTGCTCGTCGGAGTGACCCAAGCCTCCAATAACCAAATAAGATTAAGATTACAATCTTTGCTAGTGCAACATTAAAACGATAAGGCTAATGAGAGAGGCCCGTACCCTTGATACGTCACCCCGCTTCATCTGTTGAATAGAAAGTGAGGACATTTCCTCCGGATAGAGGAGCAGAAAGGAAGCACTTGTTTTGAGCGTAAAGTCATTTTGTTGTAAAAAGGTAATTGTATCATTCCAGATAACTCTGGGACCTGGATCGCTTGGCCCTCTTCAGTTGCACCTTTATTAATAAGATGTGTTAAAGCCGAGGCATTGCCATCAGCCTTCAGGAATAAAGATAATTGTGACAGCACAAGGTAACTAGCTAAAACGAAAGCGTCCGATGACGACATCTGGTTTATACCACAAAGTGTCACTTTACTTAACACTTTACTCAAATAAATATCTTGGGGATAACACCTTCCGGTAAAGCACAAATCTCACAATAATCCAACAGGCATGGACTTTAAGCTCTTGTTGTGTTGGCATAGTACATTTTTCCCCCTCTTTGCTTTAGATAACAAATCTTGGGTTGACCCCGAGGGTAGGGGGAGCATTACAAATTAATCCCGGTTTTAATAAGTCTGTCTTAAGCCCAGGATCTTTACGGCAGAAAGAAAAAGAGAAAGACAGAAAAGGAGGGGAGGGAAAGGAGACGGAAAAGAAATATATTAAACCCTGTGATCACAGGCAGCTTTTCTTGTTTGTTATCCCTCTGTTTTCCCTTTAATCCAATACACACTAATCCAATTTGTCTATCACGCTTTGACCTGAACTTCTTGCTCATCTATGGCTTTCTCTTAAATATGCCTCTGAAGTGACTGTGGCCACTTCTTGTTACATAGTCAAAGTGTTGTATTAGAAAGAAGAAAAAAACAACACCTGTGAATTTAAGCCATGTATTAATAGCTAAAGGAGACAGAATGGGAATGGGGTGGACAGGTGGGTGGCTAGCTAGAAGAGTATTAACTGACAAAAAACCTACCAATATAAAATAAATAAATAAAATAAAATAAATAAATAAGTAAATAAATAAATATATATATAATATATATATTTACAAAAGTAAAAGCTTTGCACGGGACAAGTTTGTGTCTTGCAGCTGAATATGCATGAAGAGCCATAATCAGATCTGGGCCAGTCACCCACTGGAGGGGAATATTGGGGTGCACAAAGGGATTGATTTAATTACTTGGAGTGGGCCTATGCTTTGGAGGGGCCTTGTTAGGCGTGAGTGAAAAGGCTGCCTAGTATCCCTTGCACTGCTTTTTGTGAGGGATTTGAGAGTGGCTGGGGGGAGGTGGAGCGGGGACGGGGGGTGCAGATGGCAGAGGTAGTCTAGCTTCTTAAGTCACCAAAACTAATCCCAAGTATAAAGCTCTCCCTGATGAAAGGACATTCATTTATTGCAAAATGGACATAGGGCATTCTCTGTTTAACATCAATCTGGCTAACATTCATCCCAGTTCTGTTCAATTACCTCCCCCCTGTTGCAATAAAATACGAGAGCTGATGCACTTTTATTTTATGGAACTCTACTATGATTTGTGGAACCAAAAAATAGATGCTAGAAATAAACTACTCACTTCCTGTTGATGGGAGCTTGTCATTGAGTAAACTGGACTTGCTGAAGCGGAAAAACAAAGCAAAAGAATGCTATTGCCGCAAGGCTGCTACGTATGACCACAGTTTTGGCGAAAAATGGTTAAATGGCGGCGAGAAAATAAACAAGCCTATAGGCCTTGGTTTGGTACACTGATGGTTTATCGCTTTTCAAGTGCCATTACGTCAAAGTTGAATCTGTCTCCGAGCTCTCCTCAACAGCTTCCTCCTTTGTCCGAGCGCAAGGAGGTGATTCAAGGACCTTTATGGTGGAAAACAAAGCACTCAAGATACACCCCACCCCACCACCCCACCGGCCCAGAGCTCACCTGATGGATCCGTGAGAGGTGTCCTTATCCCCCCAACCCCCCCCCCCCCCCCCCCCATCTCTTCTTCTTTTTTTTCTATCTACACATAAAACCACATCAACCCGGCCAGACACAATGGTGCGCGGGAGAGCAGCTTGTATAGCAGCTAGCGGGGCCCGGCCGCTCTACAGGCGTCGGTGGAAACAGAGGCCTTAATCATCTCACGACAAAAGCCAAAAGCCATCATTCTATTGAACCGTGTGCTTGGCTGCTAATATGTGCTGCTACCCCTGCAGCCTTTCACGGGGCGTCGTGCTATTAAAGTGGCTCTAAACCAGCCAGCGGGGACTCTGGGCCCTCACTCACCTTTCATCTGGGGAGCCTGTTGTTGTAGTGAAGGCCTCCCAACTCAAGATGCTAGTGATCTCATTACACCAGGGTGCCGGCAGAGAGGGAAGAAAAACATAAAAAACTAATAAAACAGCCTCCAATATTTGAGCATCTCGTCCGCCTAATTTCACTTCCCGCACTCGGCACTCCCCCCCCCCACCCCGACGCAACAATGCTTCCCTCGTCAAAGGCTTTGCCTCCCCTTTGCATGGCCGTTTATTGATTATGACGACAGATCCCACAAATACACCTTTTTTTTCTTCTTTGACAAGTTTACCCATCTGTACCCCCTGTTGCACCTTCTTTCTTTCTCTTTCTCCTCGCAGGAAAGGAGATTGAATAGGCGGCCAGGTTGAAAAGCGAACAGAGAGGCCCCCAGCATCTCTCTCTCTCTCTCTCTCTCTCTCGCTCTGATTCTCTCCGTCTCTTTCACACACACGCACACACACACACACACACACACACACACACACACACACACACACACACACACACATATGCACACACATACACACAAATACATGTGCACACAGGCACAAATGGCTGGGATTTCTCATTTAGTTGTCTTTATGCCGCGAGCACCATGTGGTCCTTGAGGTGTAGGAAACACGGGAAGCAACCACAGAGGGATCAGAGCAATGTGATTCACATTCTCTCTGAACTGGAGACGGCCGGCATGGACATGCAGGCCTGTGTGTGCCCACCGCCGCATGGGCCAGAGACAGCCACCAGTAGGGTGCTGCCGGTCGCCTCTATCAGCCACCAGTAGGGTGCTGCTGGTCGCCTCTATCAGCCACCAGTAGGGTGCTGCTGGTCGCCTCTATCAGCCACCAGTAGGGTGCTGCTGGTCGCCTCTATCAGTCACCAGTAGGGTGCTGCTGGTCGCCTCTATCAGCCACCAGTAGGGTGCTGCTGGTCGCCTCTATCAGCCACCAGTAGGGTGCTGCTGGTCGCCTCTATCAGTCACCAGTAGGGTGCTGCTGGTCGCCTCTATCAGTCACCAGTAGGGTGCTGCTGGTCGCCTCTATCAACCACCAGTGCTGCTCGTACATAGAGGCGCTATGTGCTTTAGTTTAAGATTTCTTTCTATCCTCACCCCAACACCCCCCCCCCCCCCCCATTGATCTGTTGGACATTGTGTTATATTGCCAAAAGCATCATGGGAAAAGACAATATCATCAACATTGTATGGTGTAAAACTTTGGGAGCTGTGTGTCATATGATCATGACTGATATTGCAATGTAAACACTATTTCCAATTAATTTGCATTTTTACATAATACATGCATCACTAACAGTTGTGCAGGCTGACATTTTGAATCTTAGTAAAAGTTCCTTCTCTTTGCCGTCAAAATGAGAATGAGGAAGTAGAGCTAAGAATGGTCTCATTCAATTCAGCGTATGATTAGTAAATTAAAACTGCGTGGGCCAATGTTTGTGCATGTGTGTGTGTGTGTGTGTGTGTGTGTGTGTGTGCCTGTGCTGGCCTATCCTGGAAGTGGTGAGATGTTTAATGAAAGTCACCCTCAGTGGAAGGTTGTTTTTATTTATCAAGGACTAAAGCCCCTAAAGAATGTCAACAGCTCATCTCCCTGGGTTACCCTGGGTGTCGGCCATCATGGGTTCTTGCTGCTTCTCTTTCTCCCACATCTTGAGATTGTACACAAACAAAATAATTACAAAAACGGTAGTTATGAGGCCCACTCTGCCCCGACATGGAAATGGTTGAGCTCTGAGAGTAACGATAATGCTGTGTCAGCGATTTTCCTCCAGTTGCTGTTAAATGCATGGTAATGATTAGTCCTGTTGTAAACTGTATCACAGTGGCCATATATAGTTTATCTGCATCTATCAAGCTGGGGGGAAAAGCTGATTGTACCGATGAGAAATGTAAGGGCCAAAGCTAAAAAGATAAATGTCATTCTGGAACCTATATGTTTAAATTACAGTTCAGAAACATATGTTTCAAACATGCTGTCCTGATTTATTTTAAAAAAATGGTTTAACATAAATTACACTTTATTATTCAAACAATTATATTTCAAGATGTTTAAACTGCTACAAGCTAGCATCAGATAAGCTGCCGCAGACGGGGGACGGTACAGGACAGTAAAGCAAATGCATAGATGAAAAAACACACTCCAAAATGTGTCATTAGCGGCGTGCTACAGTCTTTCATTACTGGCTTTATCGGAGCAACCAGCCATAAGACAGAGGTTCATGCACCCTTGAGCACAAAGACTCAAGTTGTTCTACATTTACAGAATCATTTAACTTCTTTAATTATTCTTTAAATTACAATTGCAAATAAAGGTGCCGGCCATGGGTTGGGTGGTTCTGCATGGGCTGCAAAAAGAGCAACATTTTAATGATTAGTTCTCTCCTCCACACTGTCCCACAACTAATCTCCCACGGACGAGAAACCAATGAAAAAGGGGGAAGATTTTTTTTTTTTAATAGAGGGAGCATCAGTCATCAGCCACAGAGTCTGTTCTGGAAGCAGATGTTGCAGAACGAACCAACAATTGGGCCCAATAAGTAGAAAAGAAGTAAAGGGGTTGGGGGGGGGGGGGGGGGGGGGTGTTGGAGGTTAGCATAAATTAATTGCTAATTTCTCCGTCTTTGATGGAATTAGGCTCACTTCGTTCCCTTCTATGTGCTGCGGGCGGGATGAATGTCCATGCGTTAAATGTTTCTCTCTCTCTCTCTCTCTCTCTCTCTCTCTCTCTCACTGGCCCCCCATTTTCCTCTTGTGACAGTTAAGGGCCACCCAGAGGAGAGCGAGCGATGCAAAACCACACGGTAATCCCTCTGTTTATCTGGGCTTCGAGACTCGGCCCCAACCTCTGCCTCCATTATCCAGGGGATTTAGGGCCAAACTTTCATTTATTGGCTGGCCTCCGTCCGTTCTTTCTCCAACGCCGGAGTATTCTTCTTCGGGACACCCCCCAAACCTATCCACCACCACCCCCCCAAACCTAACCACCACCCCCCCCAAAACCTAACCACCATCACCCACCCTCTGACCCCACCCGCCCCACCCGCCCCACCCGCCCCACCCGCCTTCCCCTCCCCCCCAAAGATTCTATCCCAGCATGAAGGGATGGAGGAGATATTGGTGGTGGTTCTGGGGGAGGTGGTGGTAGTGGCGGTGGTTGTTGTGGTGGCAGTGGTGGTGGTGGTACTGGGGGCAAGGCTGGATTAGTACCCCCAGGGGCCCTTTGCACTGAAGCTCATAGCCACCTGGTCGCTATGCCCACCCACCTTGACCATTAACCAAACCTATACAGTGCAATACCACTTGCTCACCAGTCACCACTTGCCCAGCCATCTCACCAATAAAAAATTATACCAAATTTTCTTGGAAACAACTTTTGATTTCATTCTGATTGGATAATTATCAAGATCAAGCGAATGGGTCAAGCTTTGCATACTTTTTTTCCCTCCCATCACAGAGGGCCCTTTCGCCCTTAGGGGCCCCTGGGCACGTGCCCAGATGGCCCATATGGTAGAGCTGGGCTTGACTGGGGGATGTCGTGGTGGTGGTTGTTGTGGTGACAGTGGTGGTGGTGGTACTAGGGGAGGTGTAGGTTGGAGGGGGTGAGGGAGGGAGGGAGGGAGGGAGGGAGGGAGAGCAGTGAGCACCACCTGCTAGCCGTGTCTGAGGCCTCAGACAAGATGGATGCTGACCCATAATCTGGTCATGCTTCTTGATGCTACAAGCTGCAGCCATCACCAATACACATAACCAAATACGAACAACATGGTCCAGTCAAACAGCAATACTCCAAGGGGTCGGTCAGCACAGACAATTAGGCCGAAGGAGGGTCATGAATTGTAGCGTTATCCCGTTTCTACCAAAACGCAATTTCTGTTCTCTCCCTTCCTATAAGCTGTGTAGTCAGTTACTGTAACAGTCCCTGGAGCGAGAAGAATAACAACATGACAAGAAGAACAACAACAGAGACAAGGAGAATAAATATGTTTATTGGGAGTTTTTTGATAAAGAATTTGAGTGTGTGTTTGTGTGTGCATGTGCACGTGTGTGTGTGTGTGTGTGTGTGTGTGTGTGTGTGTGCGTGTGTCTGTGTGCATGTGCGTGCATTTATGTGTGTGTGTGTGTATATGTGTGTGTTTGTGTGTGCATGTGCACGTGTGTGTGTGTGTGTGTGTGTGTGCATTTATGTGTGTGTGTGTGTGTGTGTGTGTGTGCGTGTGTGTGGAGGAAGGGGTAGGGGGCACAATGTAAAGTCAGACCTGCAGGGAGCCCAAAGCCTCCTCAGTCACAGGTAAATAAGACCACCCACCCCCGGGTCCACAACACCAAGCCAACACAATGGCCACTCCTCCCCCTCTGTCCCCTGCTCTCTAGGCAGGGAGAGCAGACAGATAAAATGTAACCACCATAAGCTTGTCAGTGTGGGATTTCAACAACACATTACAGATGGACCACTTGCTCATGTATATCTGTAGCCAATCACTCCAGCAGGAATGATTCACTAACAAACTAAATGAGTCATTACGTTGTAACATTGTGTCATAGGCTATGTGAGACTATATTTGCTTGTCAGTTGTATAAATCTGCTATAGTGTCCCTGTTGTGCTTTGCCTACACTTACACAGCTAACTATCATTAGGCGTGCAGTATAATACATTCAATGATAAATCAAATTAGTAAATTAACCAAATAAAACATGGATATTGGCATTTGGAAATAAATATCAATGAAAATACGTTATATGTATTCATATTTTTCCCCTACCTATTAAACAACACTGTGTGACTAAAAGGTAACTGATAAATACAAAAATAATTGTTCTTTTAATTGTTTTTCTTAAAATATTTTTTTAATTAAAGTGTAATTGAGAAGGTATTAGACCCAGTTTCTATTAGTAAACATTATGATGTTTTTTTGTGGGCAGAGCGTACACGGTAAATGGTTTCAACAGTATTAACCTGTTATTTTTAAATACAGCACTTTACTGTAAATACAAAAGAAAGTCTGTTAAATTACACTCCATTGAACTCCAGAACTATAATGTATTCCTAAAATACAGCAATTTACTGCTAATCAACCGTCCAAAGTCGCCACATTGGCCACTATTCGTATGTGTAAAACTTGCTAAGTCAGTATTAATTTAGCAAACTAAAACAAATCAGTCAACTGTAAGATAGTGTAAAAGAAAAGAAACAGCTATATAATGTATTTTTAAAGTCAGTTAAGTTCTTTAAAATACTGTGAAAGTAATACAAAAAATTGTCATACTGTATTTTTCATTAACAGTACAAAACTGTATATTTTAGTGACAATAAGAAAATGTTAATTTTACAGTAACTTAATGGCAACCCTGCTGCCAGTTGTTTACTGTTTCTTTACAGGAAAACTTTTAACAGTGTAGGTAGAGGCAGAATAATTCCCTGAACACGTTAGTCAATGCTGGCCAGCAAGTTTTGTTGGCTAGCTTTTTAACAAAGACTGAACAGTCACTCCCTCACTCTACATTATTTTGTGGTCAGGGCTTGTAGGGTGGAGGCAGAGGAATCCCCTGAACGTGTAGCAAACACCAGCTATTAGGTTTTTGTTAATGTACTGTTTATCTGAATATGTCCAGCAATGAAACTTGATTGAATTTGAAAGCATGGTAGTTTTCCTAAAGTGTTTTTTTAAGGCTTAATGACCTCAACACCGACACCATCAATAATTCAGTTTTTACCTGTGCATCCAAGAAAGTGTCAAAAGTTTTTACTTTATTTTCTATATTGTGTTTTTTTCTCCCAGTAAATCCTCTAAAAACAAATTACATGCGAGTCTTTCTCTCAAATGACAGTGGCGGTGTTGAGCTGTAGAGAGGAGTAATCAGAATCTGACACATCCGTTAAACCGAAAAATAAATACTTAAAATGGCAATGAGATTGAATTATGACCTGGTATGGTAGAATACCATCTAAAGAGAACAACAATGCTTTCAAAATCATGTTACTTTGCTGGACTCGGATCACAAAAGTAAAACGGTATGATTATTTGAGACCATTTGCTGTAGAACTAACCAGTTATATAGAGCTATAGTTGTTGTAAATAGAGCAACCAGATATATCTTAATGGGAAACTGCACTTACATGTCAGAAGTGTTTGTTAAACCTTGACTTAACATACATATTTGTTATATTATCTATGGGATTGTCTCATAACTCTCTTAGCTAATTCGCTAAGAGAGTTACAAGATCAAGCACCTGTTCCTCCTAGTTCCCCAATTCCTGATTAGGTGGACATGACAAACCTTAATCCCATATCCACACCTACACCTACCTACAACAGACAATACTTTATTTCAACAACACAGCAAGATGACATACTTTAGATAGTTGGTGTCGCCTACTATTCTATTAGCCTCCAGTTGTTGCTTTGTTTTGCCTCCAGCTAACGCTGTGACGTAATCATGACGTTGACTAAAAAAGGGTCTCAAGAGATAAGTAAGCATACTGTGTGTGTGTGTGTGTGTGTGTGCGTGTACATGTGTGTGTGTGTGTGTGTGTGTGTGTGTGTGTGTGTACATGTGTGTGTGTGTGTGTGTGTGTGTGTACGTGGGCGTGTGTGTGTGTGTGTGTGTGTGCGTTTAGTTGTGTGTGTGTGTGTGTGTGTGTGTGTGTGTGTGTGTGTGTGTGTGTGTGTACATGTGTGTGTGTGTGTGTGTGTGTGTGTGTGTACGTGGGCGTGTGTGTGTGTGTGTGTGTGTGTGTGTGTGTGTGTGTGTGTGTGTGTGTGTGTGTGTGTGTGTGTGTGTGTGTGTGTGTGTGTGTGTGTGTGTGGGAAGGGCAGGGGGGCATATAGTCCTAATATCTGTTGACAGTACCAATTCTCTTAGCATAATTGGCTCCACCTTCCCCATTAGCACCGGCTCTGTTTGGCTCCCCAGGGCATTTGTTAGAACAAATTTGAGGAGTGTCATATTGCACGCATTTCAACAAGCCAGCAGACAGCAGTAGCCCCACATTAGTGTAATGAATCAATCTGCCAGTGTAACGGCTGTGCTCACTCCATTAGCTTATAGGTGCCAGAGCATGCGGAGACAGAAATTCCAGCAGGGAAGCTTTTTAAAAAAAAAAAATCACTAAGATGTATATATTAGTGGAACTGGATACATTATACTTACAATAGCAGCAGATATATACATGAATAAATAGATACCTCTAAAGCATGAAGTACAAGTTAGCTCAAAACAGGAAAAACAAAACGCCGGCGATGACGCAGGTGAGGCGATGGGAAGTGTCGTCCGATGAGAAATCCAAACATGTGGATGTTTTGCGGCCACGCGGGGCTGAGGACTTAAGGAAATAACAACTACTTGAGGAACGGAACGGCTCCTTTAGCAAATGAATGGCGGATGATTATTGGGGAGTCTCCCAGTCACCGCTAATTAAGTGATAGCATCATTCCACGCGGGGTTAGCATCACAATGGAGCCCCTGCAGCAGGTCTCCAGCTGTTAGTCCACTCAGCCAGAGCACTTACCACATACTGCTGCTAACCAATGGGCCCATCGGCGTCTGATTAAACACTCTTTTTATACAGGGATGTCATTTAGACGTGGCAGAGTAGTATTTATGTTTAAACCATTATTGGCACGGGGGAGGTCGGCAGGGCATGTGAGCGGTTCGCCAGCGACATCCTGCATTCGCACACAACAAACAATCACAGGCGGCCGGGCTCCAACCATAAATGCTGGCTTCTTCCGCATTTGACGTGTCGAAGTGCTGAAGGCAATATGGGGTCGAGTAGCGAGACTGCAGTCAGCACAGGCTGCTGCTCAGAGTCCAACTTCAACAGTCAGCTGGGATTGCTTGTGCCACTACTTTTATTTATATATATTTAGTTTGTTGAGCAGTAATAACACGTTCATGTACGTGGTTAAATAATCAACAACATGATGCCTTTTGGGACAGGATGTTCATATCATTAGTTCACTCGTTTGAGGCAAACTTGCGGAGCAAACATGCGCTCAGTCACTTTGTGTGTGTGTGTGTGTTGAGACCAGCATTTCAGAGTGTATGCTAATTGGCCACACTACTCAGTGCTTAACCAATACAACTTGTATGGTAGAGCAATCAACAACACTAACTGAACGTGAATCAACGTTAGTGTTAAAGTCTCTCGAAGGGAGAGCAGTTGAATGAATCACATTCAGTACAACCAGAGGAAACCATAACCAATACAGAAACAGATTGTTGTTATTTCAGAAATGCAGTCTGTTCAGTAACAGCCAATGTTAAAGTGTAGTTGTTCTGGTAGAGTACAATATTAAGCAGATAGAAATCATTGAATTGTCACTATAGCCTATAACTAGGAACGTACACTAGCTCACTGTGTCCTAAATTAAAGTCACTGGAAATTCTCTGATATAGGGCCATGTCTCTTTTGTGGCGCTAATCCAAATATCAATATCCACTTTAAATGGGCCTCCTTTCTGTGGCCAATAGACACCACCAAAGCAGCGCACACTGATACCACCTGCCCCTTAGTGGGCCGCTTCCAACTCCAACACACACACACACATGCGCACACACACACACATGCGCACACACACACATGCGCACACACACACACACACACACACACACACACACACACACACACACACACACACACACACACACACACACACACACACACACACACACACACACACACACACACCACAACAACCAACACAAGCGTTCCCATCCCATTTCCCAAAACCAAATGCTTTTTTTATCTGCAGACTCTCAGACAATGCCTAGAGGATCCCGTAGCCTAATCTCCCCCCCCCCCCCCCTCCACCACCCATCCCTTTATACCACTGTAAAAGAATGTTTGAAAGGGGTGACACCACCTACCCCCCCCCCCCCCCCCCCCCCCCTACCCCTCACTAACCCCCAACCCTCCCGAAAAGGGTGTTTGAGGAGGGGGGGGCAACATCTGGGATAAGACACTCAGAGGTGGGGGGATGAGTGAAAAAGCCGTGGGTGAGATGCAACAAAAGGAAGATTTGTATCCACGACAACACAACATTTTTTTTTTAATCGAACCAAAATGCTACAATATAATATGAGAAAAGGGTTAAAAAATTTGAACCAAGTATTCTGAAGTCAGATAACTGAAGAGTTCAAACGTAAACTAAAACAGAGTCACGGTAGAAGAAAAGGATGATGTAATATGTAAACCAATCATTTCCACCTGATTTTAACTACCATATAAAGGTCCCATTTGAATAGATAAAAAAAACTGATCTGAGAAGACCGAGGAGCATAAAATCAGGGTCACGAATGATAAACCAGTGAAGTTGCTGTGTCAGTACGGCACTTCAGAAAAGACACTCGCCCACTCTAGGTTTGCAAGGGTATTATGTTTAAAAACACTTTATTTCCCCTTTCCTTCTGAAAGATTATACCAGTTATCCCCTCAAACTTGAGTAAAAACGCCATTCTTGTGTCTTTAAGCTCTGGCATCGGAGGTCAATAAGACTATGCCTGTGCTTTACAAGGCCCGGGCAGGGTGTAATCTGACTGAAGTTACATTAATTAAATGGTAAGCTCCTTTAGCAATACGCTCCTAAAAGAACTTTGCTGATAATATACTTAAAGCGGTTGCGGCCTGTTTGTTTCAAAGCCAGGACACATTTAGCCATGCGGCTCACGTACGAAAGCTTAAACCTTTTTGGCTCAAACTGAGAGGGGGGGGTGCACGATAATGAGCGTACACCGGCTGGCACGAGAAGTGAACTTCAACTTATCAAAGGAAAACATATTTTTCACACAGCACATTCGGTTTGCACAATGTGATGAGCACTTTGTTCTCGGCAACGGTGGAACTTTTTCTGAACAATCATTTCATAGATGTGTTGGCCAAATATGATTTAAATACATTTTATTGCACCTCACGTTAAAATAAACTATTGTACATTTAGAAAGATATGCAAAACATTAACATAATTATGATGAAATAACTAAAATGTCTTTTGTCCTAGCAAAAAGTTTCATGTTTGTTTCACAGAGGTACACTTTGCATACTCATGATGTGCATATAAAATGTGACCGTGCATGTTTTAATTGAGCTAACAGGTTCATTAAAGATAATTCCTAAATACTAAAAGTACTCCCAATATTTTTTAGGTAAGTAGAGTAGTATTGGGAGTATTTTTCAATAACATCAACTATTAAATGAAACTACAAACTAATTGGTAGTTACCAGTGACACCTACCTAATTACCAGGAACCCAAATTACCCAAAATAAACTATAATGTTATATGTTTGTAAAGTTTGGTTAATACACTGTACTGTCTATATGTTGTGTTCTATATTGCATGTATTATTTTAAGCATATTGTGCACTGACAACTTTAACGTTAGTGCTGAATGTTGGAGGCCCTTCAAATCATACCATATCCTATGAATGATTTATTTTGTTGAGGAGTTATACTAACACAGAGGACCATAATGTAGGTGGACTAATAGAGTGATGATGGTGGTGTAACACGGAGCAGAAAGCATGGGGTCCACCATCTCTCTCCGTGGCGGAGAGACCCCCGCCGAACAAGCCCCTCTCCCCTGTCGCCCACCAAATATCACCCCTCACAAATCAATTTCACACACCACCGCAACCCCCCCCCCACACACACACACACACCACACACTAAGCCCCTCCCTACTAATTAAGCATCCTAATTAGCATATATATGATATCAGTGGTAAACATCACTGGGCTGGTAATTCACAAGCGCTCCTGGATAATGGGAGGGTTGGACACCTATTAACCCTGGGCCAGTTGCACAGAGGCAGGCTGGGAAATCCCCCCTCTCTCTCTCTCTCTCTCTCTCTCTCTCTCTCTCCTATATAAAGGTGTTGCTCCTCTATAAAAACACATAATGACAATTGGATTAATCAAAAATCACAGATAAGTGACCACATAGAAGAGGAAACTATCGATTTGTATCAATCCCTCTCAAAGTAATGAACGATTCAATCCCTCAATTTATTTATTTTTTTGTTCTATTCAAGCCTTTGAATTCTCTCTCTCTCTCTCTCTCTCTCTCTTCTCTCTCTTTTTCTCATTCTCTCTCTCTCTCTCTCTCTCTCTCTCTCTTTTTCTCTTTCTCCATTCACACCTCATCCAATTGTTTTCTCCTGATTGCACACATTCTGCTTAAGCACCATGTTGATTGTAATGATGTTAGTAGTCTAGTGGTCTAGTCATGTGGGTGTGGGTGTTCACACACACCAATTACGGTTGTGTGAGTTTAGCAAATTTAGCAGAGTTAAATTTCTAGTGTTTCAATGGAGTGTTATAACTGTTTTCTTGAACTCAACTCTGCTAGTGTCACACTGAAGACACTGTAACACTGTAACACCTCCAGTGTAAAAGCTTGTTTAGCGGTCAGCCTCACTCAGGGACATTTGAATATGACCTCCTCAGGGAGTGAATGACCCCCCCCTCTGGCCCCACTCCAGTGAAATGCACGGCAGGTGGAAGAAATCGGCCATGAGAAGTCTTTTAGCATTGTGTCAGCAAGTAACAGTTAATTAGATGACCTAATGAGTGCTATTGTTATATACTGATGCAAATACTCATTTACACTGTGGTATGTTTATGGACACTGTAATATGAGTAACTGTTAGACTGCAGTTTTTACTGAAGGTCTAAGCTAATGTTAGCCAGCAACAGTAGAGCTGACAAACTACCTAAAGGTTGTTTCTTCTACTTTGATACATTTTCTGATTATTAAAGGAGAACTCCGGTGTAAACTGGTTCTGGGATGTTTAGTATGAGAACGAGTTCCAACGTTACCATGGTGATTAAAGGAGAACTCCGGTGTAAACTGGTTCTGGGATGTTTAGTATGAGAACGAGTTCCAACGTTACCATGGAGAGCAAAAAAAAGCCGATACGACGCAAAGCTAAGTTCGCTGTTTTTAGCCCATTCTACCGATTCTACCATGATCACACGAGCACGCGAGCTCTGTGATAAGTTGATTGATGATCATGCTCGCTTGCTCGCGTGATCGTCAATCGACTTATCGAGCCTAAAAAAAAACATGGCGTCGACGGGTGAACTACTGAAGGTATTGTGTGTATAAAATATGCTTTTTAATAAACTATCTGTACACTTACGAAGTTGTCAATGCCTCGTTTTATATGTTAAGACCCTCATTATACTACCAAAGAAGTGTCAGGCTATTTCTAGCCTTGTAAGTGCTTTAAAAAAGCGATTTATTTTTTACCAGGTGAGATGCCCTTAGCACTCAAACGTATAGCAGTTTGGTAGAATCGGCTAAAAACAGCGAACTTAGCTTTGCGTCGTATCGGATTTTTGTTGCTCTCCATGGAACGTTGGAACTCGTTCTCATACTAAACATCCCAGAACCAGTTTACACCGGAGTTCTCCTTTAATCACCATGGTAACGTTGGAACTCGTTCTCATACTAAACATCCCAGAACCAGTTTACACCGGAGTTCTCCTTTAATCACCATGGTAACGTTGGAACTCGTTCTCATACTAAACATGCCAGAACCAGTTTACACCGGAGTTCTCCTTTAAGTGTTACTGTGAGCTAAAGGTAATTCTCATTGTTTGTCGTTACATCATTGGTATGCTATCTTTTAAATTAGCTAACAGCTAAAATTAGCTAATTGGCTAGATGAGAACTGCCCCCATGTGTTAGCTGCATGGTTGTCCAGCAAAGGATGTGATAACTACTTTAATGCGTACTGTAAAGAAGACCAAATGGATGAGTTTTTGGTCACCTGCGTGACTCATCTCAGAGCATTTGACAAGCAGTGCTTTAATGAAAATACATGGTGCACGTTATGTTGAGAAGTGACTGAGTATGTTTGTGTTGCGCATTTGAAAAAATAAAAAATGTATTAAGCAATCAATTTGTATGTCTTGTTGTCATTCTTATATTTTATATTTTTAATGATTTCATATTTTAATTTAATATTTAAGTGTAAAGTAGCATATTTTAATTGTATAGTGTTAATGAGGCATATTATAGTATGCCAATCCCATTATGAGAGTTAATGAGTTACTCTGAGAGAATTAATTTCTAACACTATGCACTGGTGTTGAGAAAATGTAACACTGGTTAGTGTTTAGTAGTGTTAAATTTCAACTATACAAAGAGTTGATATTAATTATATAGTGTCAAAATGCCAACACTTTTAAAAGTGTTAAAATCACACTGTGGGGAGTGGACCCCTCCGGACACTTGAAAAGTGTTGAAATGAACTCTAATACAGTATACCTGGGTAAACACACAGAGACACACACACTCACACACACACACACACCCATGCATTAAAAAAAGCCACTTCAACAAATCCCTCCTTTAGCAAAAGGTCACAGCCAAGACAACAAGGGATAGGATGAAGTTGACAAATAACTGTTGATCCACCTTCAGGTACCGTACCCTCCCCCCCCCCCCCCCCCCCCCCAGTAACAGTGAGCGTTGGTATACTATAGAGAGTAAGCTGATCTGCCGTACCCTCCCTCTCCTCCCCCCTAACAGTGAGCGTTGGTATACTATGGAGAGTAAGCTGATCGTGGGCCAGTTCCACTGCCGCCGCTGCCGACCGTGCACTTACTGCTGAGCCGCGCTGAGGAGCGGGATTAGACCTGTTCATAGGCTTTGCTGGGCTTTAATCTTTAATCCAAAACCATAATATAGACCGCACCTTCGCTTGGCTGTCGCTCATCGTCAACCACAAGATAAACCCACACACAAACACTTTAGTGTCAGAGGCCACTCAAACAAAAGCTATTTGTTCTAAGTCCCTAAAGCCCTTTGGTAGTTTAATGAGGTGAGCATGTACCGAGCACGGAGAGATATATCGGCCTGCAGGCGGCAGGATTTATACGAAAAATAATAATAACAAAGCATAGATATGCACAGTCCTTGGGTTTCCCTGGTGCTGAGAGGTAGGGTGTGCAGTGAAACAACATCCCTCTCTGGTTAGAGGAGCTCACAAGTGATTTTAAGCGTCACGTGACCGAACGCATGCTTTACCTTAAATACAATATGCTACAATAGTCTCTTTCCCATATAAATCATAAGGTTAGAAGGCACGCATGCTTTTCGTGTGACATTACGCAATGAATGAATGATGAGCAATGGGCATACAGGAACAAGACTGACTCGTAACAGAAGCGGTCCATTGAAATAAAATGGAACGAGGCTCAAACCACTAGAACAGATTCAAACAAACTTTATTGAAACTATCGTTTCAATAAATACTAACTATAGTTATCAATGCCCTTAGGTGCAAGAAAAAATACTAAAGCAAGAGCAAGTAGCTTGAAAGCTTTTTGCATATTATAACAAATCACATTTCTGAGATGCTAAGTGCTGGATACATATCAAATATATTTTCTTGTTTTTTGATAGCAAAACAAGATTTATGAATGAAACTCAATCAAAACAACGCATACAAATGGCAATGGTTGTTATCATGGTGTCAACCATTGTCGACCATAAAATGACCGGGTACCACTTTAAGAAAAGAAAAGACAATGCTTCATTCAAGAAAATGCTGGAGTTCCTCTCTTTGCTTGAGAAGGAGTTGAAATGTTTCCTTTGACGAGCAATTGTAACAATGACAGACAGAACGGTGCAAAGGCAACTGTGAAGTGGCATCTTGATAGCAGAGCGTTGTAATGGTGATTGATGGGAACTTAATGAACGCTGACTGCATTCACAGAGTTGTTCAATGAAGAGGGGCAAGGTTGTAGAGGTGGCCACCCTAGTGTCTTCTTGTCTTTGTTCTTTGTTCAGGGACAATACATAACTCACGGCTAATTAGGCACCAGATAACATCAACTTTGGATTTGGTCCACGGTTGTGCATATGTTTGTGTTGTCATGTTTCGACAGGTGCACGAACAAGTGTCCCTCTTATACCTAAAGTAAACTAAGGCCTGTGGCCTACCCATTATCTAAAAAGGATAGTAATAATAAAACAAATCTATCTTTCTTCCTATCCAGTTTCTATCTCGTTTTATCATCTCAACTCATTTTCATCTTCATCGCTTGTGTCATTCATAACAGCATCATTATGTGCATTTATGCATAGAATGCATTCACCACAAGACTATCCTGCAATCTATACACTACATAATATGTGTCCACTATTCACAAGTTATATAAGCAGTATAACGTGGTATCCAACTTGCATGGAAACAAAAAAAGTGTTTATGTAAACTTGCAAGGCTTTATGTCTTGTTGGTTTAGGTTGTTTGTATAGGTTTACATTTTACTACATACATTACTGAAATGTAAACCTATGACTAACATTTTACAGAGGCATTGCAGAAGATGGAGGACCCAGCATTCCATTAAAATGAGGGGTAGGTGAGCCGTAGATGTTCGTAAATCATCGGAGCAGAGAAGAGAGAGCTATCCTTGCAGCTCTGCACCATACTGCTCAGTGCCTCTACAACATTTGTCCATCCAAAGCAATTTATCCCCCATCTCCACCGCTTAACAATGCACGCTGAGAAAACGAATTAGGTACATTTCACCCATTTCCATGTTAATGTTTTGTTTGTGGCCATTGTTGGGGAAGACAATGGGGTGGCTGAGATGCTAATGAGAGCGCCACAATAAAAGCGTCCTAATGGGAGTCCACTCAGAAGCATTAGCCTGGAGGGTACTGGTGGGGCTGCCCTCCCCTCAGGGAGACACAGGGCTTCTATGGGACCTGGCTGGGGAGGGTCAGAGAAAGGCAGGTTACAACGCATAGGAGAGAGAGAGAGAGAGAGAGAGAGAGAGAGAGAGAGAGAGAGAGAGAGAGAGAGAGAGAGAGAGAGAGAGAGAGAGAGACCTTGTGGTACAATGGTAAACAAAGCGCACCTCTCTCAGGGGGCTGAATGACACATGGTTCAGATTGAGGGATTAGCTTATAGCACCGACTGTGCATTTATGTTACTCAAATGTGAGTGCTATTTTTGTAGGTATAGCTAGTGCCAGGGGTGTATTTAGGATTTGAGGACTTTCGGTTCTTAGCCCGGGCCTATGTAGCGGGATCCGGCACCTTATTTACATTAAAAGTACATATCTTAATCATTGAAAAATGTAGTAATAAAATATGTAAGTAATTAGTATTATTAGTATTGAATAGAATCAGTACTCCACATCTGCTATCATCAAACATGTATTGAGATATAGTACCAGACTAGAGAAAAACAGTGAAATGTATTTATGTTAAGATTAGTTTAGCGCTATTTAAATAATAACTCAAAATAGAATTTCTCAAAAAATGCCAAGTAGTGTGAAGTAGATCTGCTGCTTGAATGACACACAGAGGTCCCAAAACGTGCTGCTTTTTTGATGAACGATATCATATTGTTTTTGAACGCATGATTTGAATGCCAGATCAATAGATCCGGGGCTATTTTATTTATTATTCTTACTTTTATTATTCTTACCTAAGTAAGACTTTAAAAAAAATCTATATATTTTTTTAATTTCAGGCTGCTCATAAAACATTCAGGGCAATAGCCTTGGACGCCCAGGCCTAATGACCGCACTGTGTGTGTGTGTGTGTGTGTGTGTGTGTGTGTGTGTGTGTGTGTGTGTGTGTGTGTGTGTGTGTGTGTGTGCGTATAGCGTATTGGTGTGTTTCCTATTTTTATCAGGAAATTCACAGAACAATATTCTTGGGCATTTGTCTGTGTGGGACTGAATGTTCATATACTAAGCTCATATACTATTAAGCCTATGTAGTGTCAGGCTATAGCCTACCTGTAAACACGTGTGTGTGTCATCTCTCTTAAGTATCCAGCAAGTATGTTTAGGTGTCTATTTTATCATTTTATTAGAAAAGGGCAGTCTGCAATGATAATGAGTCCCCCCCACCCCTTGCTGAACACAGAGGCTGAAAGGCTCTGAGAGAGAGAGAGAGAGAGAGAGAGAGAGAGAGAGAGAGAGACGCACGTGTCTTATCATCGCTCTCCAGACAGAGGCCCGGGATCAGTGCGCGCGCGTCACAATCGATGCATCTGATAAGGCATTAAGACAGAATATAAACTGTACGTCTTATCGCGGGAACTCAGTACACACACTTAATTGTGATTGCGACGCGTGCGCGTGCGGGCGCATGATATCGCGCGGGCGGCGCGTGAGTGGCGCGGGTGGGGGTCGGATGGGTGGTGCTGTGTGTGTGTGTGTGCGCGCGCGTGTGTGTGTGTGTGGGGGGCATAGGTAATTTACAATAAATATCAAAGAGCAGAAGCCATTTTGGTTTCTGCATGACATTTGCTGATTTAAAGAAGGTCGTCTCGCGTTACGGTATGGTGCGCCACCATGCACCACTTGGCCCAATCCCTTACTTTGAGTGCTATATGTAGCCTACCTCTGGCCTAAGGAGCCGAAAACACAAGACAAATAAATAGGAGGAGGTGCACAAAAAGCGGCACGACTCGTTTACAACCTTCTGCAGGTATGAAAGAGATTTAATTGGCGACCACCCCATTGATAAGACTCAAGTCTTCTCTCTACCAGAGACTGAGGACAACCTCACAGGTTTCGTTGCTAAAACTGGGTGGAAAAAAACAATTATAGTTAAAAAAAAAAACCCCTCTGCATTGCAGAACCAGCCACACGTCTTGAGGCCCTTCATGTTGGGCCGGTGATGCAGAGGTGGTAGCCTACACTGTCTACCAGCAACTGTGCTTTATTATTAAGATGTTTACAAACAAAGTCACTGTAAATCCTTAATTGCACCAATCTGAGCACATATTAGACATAATCTAATAATAATCTAATGTTGCTGGGGACATCCAGTATCAATGTGTTGAGAAGCTCTCTCCGTATTACAAAGTGATGGCTATCTCTAGTTTATTTGACTACGGAGGAGAATGAGGGGAGAACATCATTTCCGGTAAGGCGTCATTTCCGGTCAATTGTAAGAGGCGTAGGTTTGTTAGCCCACGACATTTATACATAGACGCCTCATGACGTGCTGGAACGTAACCCAGCGTCGCCGCCATATTGGTTGGGTCTCCTCACTCTAGTCTAGCATAGGAGTCAACGGAGAGCAAGCTATGCAGTATTTTGTGCAGCTTACGGCGCAGTATTGACACCAGATCGCGTGGGATTACCTTTAACAAGTAAGATTGAACAATAATTCTTATTATTTAAAAAAAAAAATATATATATATTAATTCGTCCTGTATCATAAATAAATCTCTGCCATTTGTAACAAACCAAACCGTGTGAAAATCCGGTAAAAATTCGGGGAGTTATGCTTATTATTGTAGTTGGGGGTACACCTTCCTCCATAGAAATGAATGCACTGGGGGCGCACTGGGGACCCATCCAAGATGGCGGCCGCGCTGATACGTCAGCTCCAACAGGCAGCGTCAGTCTGTGAGGCGTCTACGTATATGTGTTGTAGCCGCCGTTCTTAAATCCGCCGACGATTATTAGGCGGCGAAATATCCGATCGTCTGGTATCGCGAGACTACATTGATTATAGTAATTTTATTATTTGGTGGCACTTAAGAATAACTGCAACTTTGAAGCATAAATAAAGTAGTAGTAGGCCTAAATAGTGAATTCATCATTTATAAAGCATTGCTCTTAAATGAATAATCATTTGTAAACATAATCACTAATAAGAACGGTTTACAATATAATTTAGAAAGCGCAACTTATTGATTTACAAACTATATACAATGTGTTAATAATGCTTTATAAACACTTAATAATTCAGCAATTCATGATTAGTTCAGGTAGTTAGAAAGCATTAGTTAAGTATTTTGTGTGAGCGTAACTAAAGTGGAGACTATCTATGCCTTACTAAGCATTTATGAATTATATTTAAAGACTGGAAATGCCTTAAGTACCATTGCAGCAGTACCAATACTCACATAAGTCTCAAAATTAAATTCTCACCCAAAAGTCTCAACTAATAATTTTCTACCTGAATTGATCAATCCAGCCATCCAGCAATCAAGTCATTTGTAAATGCTTAGTATGGCACAGATAGTCCTCACTTTAGATTAACTCACAAAAAAGACTTGTTTTCTAAATACCTGAACTAATCATGAATTGCATCATTAAGCAATTAAGCAGCAATTAAGTGTTTGTAAAGCACTATTACCACATTGTAAATAGTTTGTAAATCATTAACTTATGCTTTATAAATTATCTTATAAACCCTTATCTCAGTAACCCATTTATAACTGATTATGAATTGCTTACTAATGAGTATAGATCATAGACCATAGATCATAGATATAGACCATAGATCATAGATCATAAATCCATAGACCACGTAATCGTGGTCTACGGGCATCGGGACCATATCCACAATCTCCTCCTCGGTCTCCGCCGGGCCAGGTTCCGGACTCGATGTCGGACGAGTGCGGCGCTCCCAAACACTCGTTGCTGTAAGCGTTCCACTCGAACAAGGTTGGTATGGCGTTGGCAGTTAAAAACCGTCTTCCTTTTGCAGTGGTGCGGATCTGGTCCTTGGTGAAATGACGGCTGCAGACCTTTGTATGCGGAGTAATGGTAAACCCGGTTCTGCGGATCTTGTGAAGCCACTGTGTACGGTGGCCAGTATGTTTAGGAAACCGGTGGAAGCTGAGTTCGGTGTTTTACCGACTCGATCCAGTACACAGTGGCACACAACAATGCTCATTTGAGCCCCCTACAACCTTCTGCAACTTATATCCATCCCTCATGTTATTTTTTTCTTCTTTCGTACAGTTACAGCTCTCATTTGTTCGTTTTGATTCATATTCACCGCTGTTGTAGTGAAGCAGGAAGAAAACCGGAAACTCTTCTGCCGACAACCGGGGAAAACGGAAGTACGTCACGCGAGTTGTGCACAGAGCCTATAGGGAGTGGACAGGCTCTCCGTAGACGGGCTCTGTCTATATGCACTCATATAGAGGCAGGCGCAGTCATCTTGAAACAGATATTCTTACAGCACATTTCACTCACTAATAGCTGATGGTTAGCTATGCCATTTCTAACAAATTACCCTCAAATACAACCCAGTCTCATACAAAAACGTATCCTGGCTACGTTGGTCCAAAGTGCCAAACGTAGAGGGGCTACAATAACGGCCCTCAAATTGTATGACTGTTACGTTTTTTTCTGCCTATTCTTTCCTATAGAGCGTAACAGTGACCGCCCCTTTTTAACAGCTCCGGTGCCGGAAGTAAATTTCCCATGCATTTATCTCGTCCACTTTTCGTATAATCCTTATAAAAAGAGTATTAAGACTTGAACCAAGCCAATCGTTCGTTGTGGTAGTCGTGACCATATTATGTTTGATTCGGGATGAGTAGTTCCTCACTCGGTCAACAAAATAAAGTACCTTTGGCTTTTCTTCCGTTTTCCAAATTCTTTTTATGCCCGAATCAAACATAATATGGTCACGACTACCACAACGAACGATCGGCTTGGTTCAAGTCTTAATACTCTTTTTATAAGGATTATACGAAAAGTGGACGAGATAAATGCATGGGAAATTTACTTCCGGCACCGGAGCTGTTAAAAAGGGGGCGGTCACTGTTACGCTCTATAGTGTTGCGTCCAAGTCACGTGACTTTCAAGATTCCGGCTGCGAGAACAAAAAACATGGCGGACATTTCTCTTATTTTTAGTGAGAAAATCTATATTTTGAGTTAGTTTCTGCATACAAATGCGTTTTGATTACATTTCTAGCGAGAAATATATATTTTACTTTCATAATATCCACTCAGTGAATGTACATAATCACTCGCTTGCTCGTTGTTGCGACGATTTTTCAGATCTCGCCAGAATAACGTTAAACTGACGCTGCTGTCGCCTAGCACAGCTGTAGCCCACACGGGACTCCCTTGTGACGTCACTCGTCACTCGACGTCTGACGGATCCAACCCATAGACATATATACTTGTATATATGTCTGTGGATCAAACCCTCGCCCACAACATGTCTGAGGTTGATTTGCTGATCAACACATTATTCCGTGGCAGCGGGAGAAACTAATGTTGACAAAGTGACGAGTTACGATCGGATGTTTGTCCGCTGTTTAATTGTGATGGTGTGTGGGCTACAAAAAAATGGCGGAAAAACATGGCGCCGCACACTTCATTGTATTGCATTTTCCGAACGTTTGTAGTTTTTAAAATTCATTTTCCGGGTTAGGGTGAGGGTTAGCGTTTTGCCCGTTTTCAAGAGAGAAAGTATAACCTGATCATATTTTGTTCATATTATAGGGAGATTTGATGTTGTAGAAATATAAATATAGGCTACATTCTATTTCAAGTGTTTTTAGACGTGTTTCCAGCTGCTTTGTTTGTCTTATGAATGAATTGGACAAACATGAATTGTTTGGAGTTAACATTGTGGGACATACATTGTGGTGTGGGACAATAATAGTTGTTGTTGTTTTTTTTTAACAAACTTTATTGTCAACACTTATGACATTACAACATAGTACAGTAAGGACAGTACTTCCGGCTGATCAGCCGTAGCCCCTAGCAACCTGACGTCATCAGGAATCAGAGCTATAGAGTAAACATAGTTGTTTATAGAGTTGTTTACTCTATAGATCAGATACAGGAGTAATAACTAACCACAGGACGGATGCCCACACACCATCACAATTAAACAGCGGACAAACATCCGATCGTAACTCGTCACTTTGTCAACATTAGTTTCTCCCGCTGCCACGGAATAATGTGTTGATCAGCAAATCAACCTCAGACATGTTGTGGGCGAGGGTTTGATCCACAGACATATATACAAGTATATAGTCTATGGCAGAGGTCACTAACAGGCGGACCGCGGTCCGGGTCCGGACCCAGACGCCGTCCTATGCGGACCCAGACCTATAATCAATAAACTATTGAGGGATTCTACATTATGACGGGGCGCTTCTATTTTAACCAGCGCAGCTTTTCTAGTCTTTACGGCATTTGGTTAGCGGACCTTACAGACCAATTGCATGTGAGTTAAGTATCCCACGTGACGCTGCTCAGCCAATCAAATTTATGGGGGGGCGATCGTAGGCCACCCCGGACCTACGACCGACGGGGGGGCAGGTAGACACCACTAGACACACGGGACTCATACCGGTGATCGCGGCTTTAGTTTCCCGTGTCTGATCGCTGTAATTCGGAGCGTGAATATCGGTTGAATATCTAATATCTTTCTAACTTTAAAAAACACTTTAGTATTTTTAAGCCGATAGTCGCACATCCCTCGTAACTACGCCGTGAAGGTGAACCCTCCCGGACTCCGCTATTAACATGAACCGCTCCGCAGGAGGAGCCGCACGTCCACACGCACCGGACACCACAATACAAACACACATGTTTTACATTTGATTTTAAATAAAGTTGTCTGCAGTTATACGGTTAAATACGATTATTAAAACCCTAATTATGACAGTCCTGGACCGGCCCAAAAATGTGCATCGGCTCACCCGGTACGCCCGACGGCCAGTCCACCCCTGCTTGTCCCGTTAGTTAAACATAGTAATCCAATTGTGAAATCCGTGTTGTAATCGGCAGCATACAAGCTAGTTATCTTGAAAAGTAAATAAAGATTCAGACGTGCTGCGTGATGATGTGTTCAGGTTGGCTCAGTAAAACGACTATTAGGTTATCATGATGCGTTCAAGTGTAATGTAAAGAAAAGGGAAATTGAGATTTTGGCGAGAAACATGAGTAATACAGTTGTATAGTATATTAACAATCTGGAGGATCATGAAAGGCAGACATGTTAATTTTTCTGCAAAAAAACCCCTGTTAAATTATGAGATTATATTTTATTTCCTTTTGTGTGACCCATATACATTATGACTTATTTTTCATTTGGTGCTGCTGATATATTCTTTCTATTGTTAGTTGTATGTCATTTCGAAGTGGCCTATTACATTACTCATGTTTATTGAAGGCTAGAAACGTTTTTGTTATGCTCACTTGTTAAGCAATACCAGTTCTGTTGAAAACAAATTGTCGCGTCGTCTATCCACCAAATAATAGAAAAGTATCGATAGTGGTATCGATAAAGACTCGGATCGATAAGGAGTATCGATAAAGGTATCGATATCAATAAATATTAACGATCCCCATCCCTAGAGACGAGTGAGCGCGAGACAGGGAGAGATGACGGAGAGACGAGTGAACGGGAGACAGGGAGAGAAGACGAGTGAACGGGAGACAGGGAGAGACAGTACACATGTATACTTCAATGATTAGTGACAATAAATATTTTTGAATTGTGAATTTGACTTTCTTTAATTTAACAGTCAGTTGCAGATGTTGATACAACTATAAGGCTATATATATATATATATATATATATATATCCGGACCTTCGCTTGAGGAAATTTTCTCTCACTGGACCTCTTGAAATTTTAGTTGAATACCCCTGGTCTATGGGTTTGATCCGTCAGACGTCGAGTGACGAGTGACGTCACAAGGGAGTCCCGTGTGGGCTACAGCTGTGCTAGGCGACAGCAGCGTCCATAGCAACCAAAACGTGTCAGTTTAACGTTATTCTGGCGAGATCTGAAAAATCGTCGCAACAACGAGCAAGCGAGTGATTATGTACATTCACTGAGTGGATATTATGAAAGTAAAATATATATTTCTCGCTAGAAATGTAATCAAAACGCATTTGTATGCAGAAACTAACTCAAAATATAGATTTTCTCACTAAAAATAAGAGAAATGTCCGCCATGTTTTTTGTTCTCGCAGCCGGAATCTTGAAAGTCACGTGACTTGGACGCAACACCATAGGAAAGATTAGGCAGAAAAAACGTAACAGTCATACAATTTGAGGGCCGTTATTGTAACCCCTCTACGTTTGGCACTTTGGACCAACGTAGCCAGGATACGTTTTTGTATGAGACTGGGTTGTCAAATAATAGCTCTTAAATCTTACAGCGCCTTTAACCCACAGTTTCAAAATCAAGCATATATGTGTATTAACGCATGTGTATTAATGCAAATGTTCACTAAAAAACAACCAATATAGAGTGGCTGAAATGTCTGATTGGTTGGTCATCAGAACTTCAGGTCCTCCATCCTACCTGCCATAATAACATAACAATATATAGCCTTTGAAATATTTAATTCATGAAATTAATAGAAAAGAGGAAGCGGATTACTCAAACAAAAATTTGTTTTCAGAATTACAAACAACCTTTCAATGCTACATGGGTGCTGTTAGCCAGCAGCTCAGCTAACGATAGCGCTGCTACATCGGTGCTGTTAGCCAGCAGCTCAGCTAACGATAGCCCAGCGCCCACGCCCGCTCCGTCCCCCACTCCAGTCGCAGAGGATCCCAACAGTAACAGAGATGTTGCCTCTTTGACTTTAACTTTGAATGACGTCAACCATGGCGAGAACTTTTTAATAGTCAGACCTTATGTTAATAACATATGTCAGGGCTCGGCATTTCCATTTGCCCATTAGTGTAGGTCACACACAGAAACACTGTCACTACTTCCAAGTTTGATCCTAGAAAGTATACAAGGACCTGGTTGAAGCCTCTTCTGTGCGTTATAAACAGCGCAGTGTGAAAACCCTGCAGAAAGCAAGTCTGTCTGGAATATACTGTAGTACAGGGAAACAGGCTGTTGACAGGTTTAAAAACCTGCACTGACAATACATCTTGTGTTCAAAATCAGTTATTTGTAATTTGATGAAGTGCAATACTTGATTGAAGTATTGCATGACTCACCTGAGTACCTACCTGATGTTATGTCCCTTGAGCCAAAATGAGCACTTATTTAGAAATCTAGAGAGAGAGAGCGTATCACTGTTGTTTTCATGAATTTTTAACATATTGTTTTGAATATATTGTTGAATTCTTTGAATTATGAAGATATTTGAATGTTTGCTAAAAATAAACTAATCTCTCACTGAAACACCATGTTTGGCTCATCTTGAATATATATTATATTATATGTTATATTCCTGCATTAGGCCTGTGTAGGACCAGTAATATATCTTATATTATATGTTATATTCCTGCATTAAGCCTGTGTAGGACCAGTAATATATATTATATGTTATATTCCTGCATTAAGCCTGTGTAGGACCAGTAGGCTAATATATATTATATGTTATATTCCTGCATTAAGCCTGTGTAGGACCAGTAATATATCTTATATTATATGTTATATTCCTGCATTAAGCCTGTGTAGGACCAGTAATATATCTTATATTATATGTTATATTCCTGCATTAAGCCTGTGTAGGACCAGTAATATATCTTATAATATATGTTATATTCCTGCATTAAGCCTGTGTAGGACCAGTAATATATATTATATGTTATATTCCTGCATTAAGCCTGTGTAGGACCAGTGATATATATTATATGTTATATTCCTGCATTAAGCCTGTGTAGGACCAGTAATATATCTTATATTATATGTTATATTCCTGCATTAAGCCTGTGTAGGACCAGTAATATATATTATGTTATATTCCTGCATTAAGCCTGTGTAGGACCAGTAATATATCTTATATTATATGTTATATTCCTGCATTAAGCCTGTGTAGGACCAGTAATATATATTATATGTTATATTCCTGCATTAAGCCTGTGTAGGACCAGTAATATATCTTATATTATATCTTATATTCCTGCATTAGGCCTGTGTAGACACTAGTAATATTTGCAAACTGCCCCTTGACAGATAATGTTAATTGTATAATGGTGGCACTACACTATCTGTGGCACTACTGGCCCATAGACTACTTGCAAGGTGAGATAATTCATGTGTGGATGGACTAAGGAATAAGGAATAGTTCACTCTAAATGCATAATTATGTAGTCGTCTCACCCTATAGTCTGTGGGCCAGAATTGATTGAAAATCTGCACCTCTTCTGTGGCTAATGTTAATTTCATAATGATACTTACTCCCTAGTTTAGCAGCAGAAGTTAGGTGACAATGTGCAAATATTACTGGCTCGTTTTTGGGTGAACTCAATATGCAAGAGTAGTCTTACATGTCACTGTTTATAACACAGGGCGTTTATCCTTTGCTGGACAGACTGCTTTCAAAAAATAATTTGGGGCATAAATTAAGAATATACCCACTTGACCACTGAAGCTAAGCTAAGCTAAAGCTAAAGCCAGGTGTCAATTTGTTTATTGGAAGACGCTTTTTAAGACCAAAAAGAAAAAAAAAAGTCTTTCAAAGGGCCGACGGACGGCAGGAGTGACACTTCAAAGAGGTCCTGCCACCCGCCCCCTCCCCTTTGCCTTTTACCACTAACAGCGAGGTCACTTTCAACTCTGACAAGTCACCCCCTTTTATACCATTAAGTTGGAGGGTGGAGTTTGTCTGCCATGTGTCCGTCTGTCTATGCAAGTGTTGGGGGGGTGGGGGGGGCATGGCTGTCGTCGGTGAAAAATCAAACAGAACCCAATTAAACTGATTCTAACATGCCAGTGATCACAAGGAGTCTCACCTGGGCCCTCTCTCTCTCTCTCTCTCTCTCTCTCTCTCTCTCTCTCTCTGCCTCTCTCTCTCATTCCCCCTGACTGATAATTGTCTGGGTCCACAAGTCTTGGGAATCTGCCGCTTCAATGTGTTAACAACCCATCGAAGAGCCACTCACGAGATTCCTTCCTTCATTCATCTAATTATAATTCAAATATAATTAATTCTAATTGAAAAAAATGTTTCCTAGATTCTGGATTCACTCATTTAGTATTGTAAAAAAATAGGCGGATACCACAGGTGCCAGCCATGTATCAAGTCAAGTCAGATTGCTGTATGTAAAAGGGCTTGTCAATTATTTTTGATAATTATTGCAAAACACCTGTACAGTGCACACTCCCAAAGTCACATCGATCATACACATCTGTCGATTTAGTTCCTAAAAAAACAAGATACTCACTTTAGGGTTCAAACTATTTTGATAGTCAATTAATCTTTTTATTGATTAATAATTGTTGTAAATTCTTAATTGTTTTTGGCATAATATATTTAATTTTGTATGGCGTATTGAAACTCAAACCTAACTCACGACGCATGGATAATATGAGTGAGTTGAACCTTAAGGAAGTCACAAATCTAACTTGCATCTAAACCTAATCTAATCAGTCAGACATTCCCCCCTAAAAATCACACATTTTTAAAGTCTTCACTGATTATGGTTCCTGATATAGATTAATTTGCCTTTAATTGTTTCTATGGCGGTGGAATCAGACATCAAGAGGTTCAAAGTGTAACACAAAGTATGAGTCAGGGGGTCATCCTCTCCCACAAAACACCAGTCCCCTAATTATCAATTTTCTCTGGGCAGGAGGCCTTGACATGACTCTGGAGTTTAGCTCTGGTGTCACTACAGATTACCAGGCCCACCTACCAGCAATAGACGCACAACAGTGTAAAACAATTCATGCTTCGTAGCGCTGCTATCAAAGACCCCCCCCTACCCCTGCCCCAGAAAACAGTGGGCCACGCATGGCTGGAGAACACAGTGAGATGGACTGAGAGAAATTATTGTAGTCACACTCAAAAAAAGGGTGCAGGAACGGTTTGGTACAACAGGGCAACATTAGCATGAGATGTTAGCAGCACTACATGCAGGCCTGGGACCAGTGCCTCGTCAGGCCTGACTTGTGTTTTCTTTATGGAGAATTTCTAAACAAAGTGCTACACATACACAAAAAAACATTGTTATACCCATTATGAAACATAGTGTATGTTCTATCTGCGGTGTGTCATTATTATAGCAACCTATTTAAAAGAACCAATATTTATTTTGTATCTTTACAATGTATATTATATTATCATAATTATAATTTTGAAAGTATGATTAGGACCTCTGTATTCATGGATAGAAGAGGCAAAATGTAATTGTAAATAATGATTTTTTGTATTTTACTGCATGGATTCATAACTATATAGGCCTCCAATTTGAAAACAAGAATGATCTTCAAGAATGATCTTCCTTATTGCACTATCCTAAACATAATCCAAGTAGAAAATATTCAGAGCATGGCAAAACTAAAACATTGTTAAAATGTATTTAAAATGTATGTGGAATATCTATATTCAACACCATTAGCTTTTAGAATAGATAATCTATTAAAAAGAGTAGAGTCCTGCAAGCATACTTTGTCAATGCATTAAATGACGTTTAGCTATCTCCTCATAATTAAGAGCAATTGATTAGCGTGAATAATGTACGTGTAATTAAGTATAAGTGAAATTAAGTGCTTGGCCATTTAAGAGTAATCATATATTGGATTAGAGCATTAATGTATTCTACATGAACTACTCTGAGCTCAGAATGTCATTTTGTTATTCCATACAAACCTCGATCTTAAAAGATGCATATGGACAAGTAATATGCCCAATACACAATTTTGTAGACACACACACACACACACACACACACACACACACACACACACACACACACACACACACACACACACACACACACACACACACACACACACACAAAACCCATATTCTGCACTGAGTTTGTACAGTAATGGTCTGCTCACACTAGAGAAGATGGTCCACTGCAAGAAGGCAATACAATAGCTCTCAGAGAAGTCATGTAAAAGCGAAACCAAACCAAAGAGCCTGAAAGACCACAGATTACATTAGATTAGCATTCATTATTATCATTGAAATGATCTGCACACATGTATGTACACATGTATGTATGTAGAACAATTAAATATATTGCTGCAATGTATTAGATATAAGCAGCATGGGAATAACATTGCCATGTATTGTCAAATGGTGATTTAGTGGAAAATAAATCAATAGATCAATTAAATGCATAAATATGTGCAGATGAGTATGTTCAAAGTGAGGTGTAGATGAATAGCACTATGAACTGCATACATACAGCAAAAACAGTAAAATAATGAAATCATCAGGAACAATTTTCAGTACTATTACTGGAATTAATTTGTTTATTTACTTGAGGCATTTCATAAACACAATCCCAATTATTTTAGAAATGTGCAATTTGTGGTACAATATATGCAACATCAAACAGTTTAGCGAATGAATGAAGAGGAGGAAACATGTGAATACTCCTCCTGGGCAGATTCCCGGTAATTATGAGGTGAAGAATCAGCTTGGGTGCGAATAGGAGACAGAAATGGACCCTTTTGGCCAACGATCAGCTGCACTTTAAAGCTGCCAGTGGATGCCCCCTGTTGGTTAGCTTAAGTCGTACACTATGTGACTGTGCCAAATACAAGAAGGGAATCCCACTGTTATCCAAATATGTCCCATATTTGGATTACAGTTGGATAACGAGCAGCCAGTCATTTCAATGGCCAACACCACCATCCAATCAATATAAAATGTCACATCTGAAGCGAAGAGATGGTCACCAGTTTGAGTTGAAATATACTCATTATGTCATTATGTGCATATAAGTCCTTTGTCTGTCAGCGTCAGAGACATAATCATCATAAAGAGCAAATACTCCTACCCAAATTTGCAGGATTATTTCTTTATGAGAAATTAAAATAATTTATTTTGAAGACCAAACCTAGCAAAACAGAAGATACTCAGCATTCTGGTTCTTTTGTGTCGTGAGTTCATTATTGGCTTAGTTTAGTTTAGTCTTTGCCACTAGCTGTCACTCTACTTCATGGCTCTAGGTGCATTGAAATTGGTCTTTTACAGGTTGTAAACAGCTGCTAAATGTGAATCCATGTTCACATTTTGCACTTCATTAGAGGAGAGGCGGGGGTGGCTTACAACAACATAGCACGCAGCCTTAGGCAGACATCTCCCTGTCATCCTCTTACATTGCTACCCGCCATCACACAACATTACTGCATGCATGACTTGGAGCACAAAGTCACCTTTTCTTATTGATCAAATTGATAGAAATGGGTAATAATCAGTTTTGCATCAAATTCCTGAAAGCTAATTAAACGAGTTGGTTTCCTCCCTTTAAAATAAATGCGTTAATGTGGTGCTTCATTTTACGAGGGCATTTTAAGGAAATGGCCATTAAGAAACATATTAAAGACATGAGCATTGGTGTCCTCAGAAGGGAGTTATGACACGGCCTGGTGTTAAGAGAACCAAATCCCCTCAAGGCAAATAAGACCATCAAAGATGCTATTTAGAGGATCATTCCAGCAATTCAGCAAGCAAATGGGTTCAGCCACATCAAGACCTCCAGGGACATTTCAAGAGGGATTTAAGCAAAATGCTCCTCTAAAAAGGTGTGGAAATCAAAGATATGCCAATAGGCGGAGGAACAGCATTGTCCTTTTGGGAAAGCAGACACTAAACATGTGTCCCCTTTTGTGCAGCAATCACATGGTTTGAGTGCAGATGGTTTCAGGGTCAAATCGGTGGTATCCTCGATAAGGAGGGATTTCTAAGACACAATAAAGTTGAAGCAGACATTTGCAATAAGCAAAGATACAAAAAAAACATGTTGACATAAGATACAATATTGTATTGAAGTATTGTTCTTTATTCATTCATATGAATTCTGGGCATACCTTTCTATTCCAGCATGTACTTCCCTCATAGTGCCCTTTGGATTTCACAAACAGCACATGCACGTATTGGATTTAGAAAATTACACACACGTCCCCGTTGTGTGGTATCACTTAGGCTAATACCCTTGCCACACTTAGCTGATAGTGATATTGCATCATACTATGTCTATATATACACCTGTATCTGGGAAAGATGACCTCATCATAGTAGTGTTTATGGATCACTGGGCCGCTGGCCTTGATTTCTATTGCTATTGAATTAGAGCAAATTCATTTTTATTGAGGGAGTGGCTTCCCAATAATCCAATCATCAGAGTCAGCATCCATGGACACGAACGCCACGAGACGCATGCAGGTAGGACTTCCACCTTCGTGTTTAGCCATCTGCAGCCATGTTGGTTTGAATATGTGGTTCTATCTGTGTTTGCAGTTTTTTTCGTTTTACAGAAAAATTACAAATAATAAACAACATCCCACAAAGCCACAATAACAAATAGATTTGACCTTTTGACCTTTTACCTGCCATGTTGGAGGACCAGTAATGGTTCAAAGACAGGGGTGCTGCTATATATAATTTAGGGGTGCTGCAAGATTCAATCAGTTGATAATCGATTGATAGATTCATTGGTTTACTGGTTCAAGACCCATAACAATTATGGGCTTTGAACCAGTAAATGAATGAACAATCAATCAATTATTAACTGATTGAATCTTGAATCTTACAGCACCAGTAAACCAATTAACCTAAAGCAGTGCTGAAAATATAAACAAAGAACAAGCAAAACAAGATGCATATAAGCTTTTTATGTGGGGCATCTGAGCACATCATGAGAGGAGAAGTCTTAATCATATGCAACCTAACCTGCGTAGCTGCCTTGTTCTAAGTGACTGATGTTGGAATGTGGTTCACCAGGAAAAGCTACCTCCATATACCATACAGAGTAGAGAGGAGGAAAGGAGATCTGTGGTTTAATTAAAATGTGATAAAAGGTTAGCCTGCTTCACAAAGGGAGTGGAGGGGGTAAAACCTCTTCTTCTTCAAGGTATAGTGTATATTCTCTCTCTGGATGTCTTGGGCCCTCCAGGAGCAGCATTGATCTCCGGGGTGGGTTGCACGAGGAGCCGGTCTTCCCTGGGCTTAACGGCCACACACCTGTGCAGGCATCAGGGCCCCCTGGATAAGCCAAGATTAAGCTAAAGTTACCCACTCTCTCTCTGCAATGTCATTCAAAACCTCCACGGCCAACCAACGCCAGGGACAAAGCCCCCTTTTGGGTCCTCCTAATAAACACCATTAGCTTTGAGACATCAAACATGAAGGATTATGGGATTTTCTGGCCAAAAAAAAGAAAAAGAAAAAGATGTAGGGTCCAGGGGACTCCCTCACTCAGTCGTTCTTCTTTCTCCCTGGAGATTACGCGACAATTTGTTTTCCTTTTTCCGCCATTTTGTTTGGCCCTCCTCTTTTTTGCTGTTTCCAAAAAAAAAGGGAAGGACGTTTGTTACAGTAATCCCCCGACAGAGGAAACTAAGAACGCACTTAAAGAGAAGATTACACAGAGCTTTGTAAAATCTTTCAATAATCAAGTGCATGGGTATTGCGGAGATCTTTAAGGGCTTGAACAGCCGCTGGTGGACACACACAAACACAGACACACACACATAACAAGCACATGCACACAGAAGGGTTGTGAATATATATTTGGTAGAAATGACTCCTCTGTTAACTAAAAACACAGGGACCACAGAGTCTGCCCCTGCAGGAACCAAAGTCAAGATGAGGATTAAGATATGTGGTTGTTGAATGACAGACCTCGTCGTTTTCCCATCGGTACAGGAAAAAATACCTGCTGCTTTAGATAGTCTTATTCTTATTATCTTCTAAAACAGCGTCATGAGGAAAAACGGGAAGCAAGCAAACGCATAACCCCAAAAAAACAACAACAAAATAAAATGGTGTCACACATGATTCAAACTATATAACAGACAGCATTTCCACATAAGGGTGAACCGTCGGTAAAAAAATAATAAAAAAGAACCCTAGATCACTTACCGTTAAAAACAAGAAGGGGAAAAGGGAGGCCGGCGACGGCCCTCAGGATTATTCTCCTAGTGTTACGTGGATTAGCTGCGGCTCAACCTTTGACTTTGCTCGGGGATGGCTTGACTTATGGCTATGTTTAGGTACTGACAGCCCTGCTGAAGGGAGGGCTCTTAGCCACGCCATATGTACGGACAGCACCCACATTTTCCTGAGGTGAAACCGATCCCGCATACTAGCCAGGTTGGAAAATGAACACTGATACCCCCCCACCATGCACACACACACACACACACACACACACACACACACACACACACACACACACACACACACACACACACACACACACACACACACACACACAGGCTACTGTGACTCGGCTGGATTCCAAACACTACAGATTAATTTCAGGAAACTTTTACCTTACCTCACAATGCACAAAGTGGCACATTTAACAACCAACCACAGATTAAAAATTGAGCATCTTTTAATATGCCAAGTGTCTTTTTATTTTTAACAATTGCTAAAAATACAGATCCGGGACAGTTGTTTAAGCATGCTTGTATTGTAGAGCAATGGTCCCCAACAATACTGGGAGTAGATAGCAGTAGATACAAATAAGATACAGATACCGTCCAAAACACAAATTCATTTTTGAAAATGTAGGTAAACATGACATTTAACAGAAGAATAGAACAATGATTAGATTCCGGTTCATACAATCCTTGTGAGGATTTTTTCCCACAACATTAATACCTTTTAATCTAGTAAATTGGTGGTTAATGCATAATTAACATCAATGGGACAGTGTATGTCCATACCCAGTCCTGGATGCTTTGTAAAGGAAAAAAAAGATTCCATTACGCGTGATCCAAGCCTAAGACAGCCTTTATCCTGCTTAATGTGAGTGACAAAGGCAGCTAAACTGAAGCGCTATAATCCTAGTACCGTGATGGACAGCTCTTTTCCTAAAGCAAATACAACCCATGTCCCTACATCTGGTATCCTATGGATTAGGTGGGAATAAACCAGATAAGGATATTACCTGAAGATTTGTATCGCATACGAAGGATGGATGCGGCAGACGGATCGAGCGATAACTTAACATATATTAACTTTGCAGATCTAAATGTTTGGAATGAAGCCTCGTATGCAACATAAACACATCCCCCATCAGCCCCACACATACATCCGCTAAAAGCTTATGTAGGTTTCTTTGCATTGGTGTCCACAGCGTATATGTCTTGAGGCTGGTGGCTCGTGGCCTGGGCCTTTGGGCATCAGGCGGCCATCAACACTCATGCCACGTTCAAAGGAGGCCCTCCTCTCCTCTCAGCCGACATTGGGAAGGTCTCTTCCTTCCCCTTAATCCTCTTTGACTTTATTCATGAAAAGGTCATCTCTGATTCTCCAAATGGAGGAGAGAATCTGCTGGTCTTTAACGCACACACACACACACACACACACACACACACACACACACACACACACACACACACACACACACACACACACACACACACACACACACACACACACACACACAAAGCCAATGCACAGACCAGACATGAGCAGTTGGTGGGGCGGTGTTGGAAGCAGGGGGGGGGGGGGGGGGGGATCAGGGTGAACCTTATTTTTGTTTTCATGTCGTTGACCATTTGAGCAGGACTGTGTAGCATTGTGTTAAGCCCTTGAGAGGCAAGTCTAACTCAATGTAATACCTAGCAAAGCAGCAGCGGCAGTTGTTTTGTCTTTTACAGGAGGAAGGTGACACTGCACAGCAGTGACTGCAAAGAGAAAAAGCCTTTGACTGTCTACTACAAGTGGCAGAGCACTGCACACATGGCCACCCTGTCTACAGGCCGAGGGAAACAGGTCCAGAAGAGAGACAAGCGAGCTGGAGGAGAGCTTTAAACAAAAAGGTGTGCTTATAAGGTGGCCAATCTCTCGCTCACACCCAACCATGGTTGTTCTAAACGGTCCTAGCTTCTCTTACTCTTAAGTACCATGTGGCAGGAGCTTATATTAGACATATATTATTTCTCTAATAGCAATAGCACTTCATTTACTATAGCAACAGCCAGCAACACACAGAGAAACAGCTTGTCAGAGTCCTTTTTTTATTTGACGCAACGTATCTCTACTTGGCTGTCAGCCATTGTCGCATCCCAGCCAAACTCCTTTCAAAACAAGTGGATGGGGTTTTTTTGGAAGGGGGGAGGTTATACTTTGGTTTTCGTTCCTCTCTTTACTCTTTTCATCTGTGTGGAGTGATTGTTTGTGGTTGTGATCACGGCTTATTCCTGCGCGTCATTTCCCTTCTGTACTTGCTTCATGCCACGTCCCTCAGCGCCTCCATACACGGCCTGACACAATAGAAACAAACAGACAAACACTGGCCGTGTGACAGAGAGAGAGATTCCTCCATCACTCGATTCCTCCATCGCTCCTAACAGCATCAAAGAAGAGGAAGAAGCCAAAATGGCATTGGTCCATTATTGGTCTTTGTTCCTACATTTTTTTTGTTTTTAAATCGTTTAAATCGCAATTTTATCATTTTTGTTTTAAAATGTTAGACCTCTGTTGCTCGCTTCTCTCTTCTTTCTTTAGAAAAGGGCCCATAGCACTAGCCTGAATGCCAGAATGACCGCCTATATGCTTTGCCTCTGAAAGAGAGAGAGAGAGAGAGAGAGAGAGAGAGAGAGAGAGAGAGAGAGAGAGAGAGAGAGAGAGAGAGAGAGAGAGAGAGAGAGAGAGAGAGAGAGAGAGAGAGAGAGAGAGAGAGAGACAGACAGACAGACAGACAGACAGACAGACAGACAGACAGACAGACAGACAGACAGACAGACAGACAGACAGACAGACAGACAGACAGACAGACAGACAGAGAGTGGGGGGAATAAGAGTCTGTGTCGGAGGAGTCTGTGTGTGGTGTTTATCATAGGAGCCAGACCCCATTACATTACAGCAGGCTGGGCCTAGTTAGGCTTTGAGCTGGAACATTCATGAAATAGTCGCAGTGATGAAACGGATAAAAAAAGGCATTCCAGTATCCTGGCTCTGCAGAAGCACGACATTTTCTGATGACATTTGAGCCAGCTTGAAATGGTGGTGTTTCATCCCGGCGTAATGTTACACTTTTAGAAGCCCACATCTTATCTGACGGATTATGCTACGGCATTATATGGAGGTATTATACAGCGCTAAGAGTGCATGTAGATACTTCACAAATGATACTAAAAATGCCTCACATCACACATAAGGAGGATTTGGCCCTTTAGTAAAGAAATACTTCCGGATATGCAAATTCTCACAAAAGAATTAGGGCTTAACAGATTTGACTGACTCAAACAATGGCCTGTGCCTTTTTTCCCAGGATGCAACTGTCCATCAGCTCGTAGGATTAGGGCTCTGTTTTTGACAATGTGTTGAATAAAAAAAAAAGACAAAGAGGCACTTCCTTCATTATGAGGATATGCCTATAAATGTTTCCCATACAAGCCTGACAAATGATTCAAGCTTGAAAAAAAGGAAGAGGGACAGGGGGAAGGCCTGATATTGCCCTCTATAGACAAATCATGGTCACTGCAGTTTTGCAGTGTATGCCTTGTCTTTCCCACCTACCTTAATTTCTGATACCTATTAGAGCTGTGAACTAGCTCATCTCATTCGCTGAACAGAAAGTGACATTTTGAGGTTGAATTGTAAATTTCTGCCATTGTCCATCACTTTCACAGTAAACCCGCACCCAGTCAGTCCACCTGTTACATCCATCAGCCACAAGTACAGAGTCTGTCAGAGGTGTCATGTATGATGATACCGAATCTTACATTTTACCCCAAGTTCTTACATCTCTACTACAATATACAATATAATAATATTGTATTTAAGTTCTTCCATTAGCAACCTCTAGTGGCTGTCGATAGAGATTTTCTCATGGCAGGGGAGGGCAAAAGTGGACCAGAATAAAACAATTCATACAGAAAAATTCCCTGGATGGATTTACTCGTGAATGGGCGCGTTTTGTCAGATTTCTTTAATGGAGTTGCCTAAATAGTTGCAGTAGAAAAGTTACATAGGTTTAAATACTGTTTTATGCAAGCAATACAATGAGCATGTTAACTATATAGAGAAGGATTAATAACAGTAATCAGAAATCAGCAGAATGAATATTCATGTTTCCGGGTACGAAATCCAGTTTCTCCCAAGAGAGAAACCCGATTACAACCCCTAGGGAACGGATTTCAGGTGGGTGAATTCATTCTGTGCATTCACCAAAAGGTCAGATAATCAAATCAACCCCAAAAGCTTCATAAGATCATAAAATGAACCAACTGAAATTAATTTAAGGGGTAAAATGTTTGCACCATGTATAGTTCTAGCAAAAATCCAATATAAAACCCCAAACCAATTAGTAGAAACCAAAACAAGCAAACTATAGATGTGAATGAAATGCGTGTTGGGAAGCACTGGGATGAAGTGCATGAAAAAAATGTACTGTGTCTTGTCGGTTTGTTGACTGTTTACATGACAACTTGCCATGTTAGCTTCTTAGCTCCTAGCTTAACATTGTAGCAATAATTTCATTATACATCCATGAGTGATAAGAAGCATATGCAGACATAAACATTGTTGATTTGTGAAAGTAACTAACTGTAGGGTCTGTAATTTATATGTAACAACCTACTCTTCACTGAAATGTTCGTTTGACAGTTGAAATCTTTAGTTTCACCCATTTAATCTGTGGTTGGGTGGCACGGAAAAAGCAACAGTGATGACAGCAACACAGCACAACACCAGCCTGCAAAGCATCATACTTATCATACTTCAGGCATCAGTGACTTCAAAACCACTAGAAAAAAATACCTGAAGGTCTTATAAACATGCACCTTCATTCTGTGGCGACAAACACGTCAACAGCAAAGTAATCTTTTGAGGAAACTTTTCGAAGTAAAAATGGCAAGTAAAAATGTTACATTAGTATTATATCATAATGTGATTATGATCAAGTGATTTGTACAACTGAACATCTGTAATGTATTATTGGATAACATGATTGGCATCCTTTCATATGGTGTAGCAGACGGTCCAGAGATGCGTACCATTCTCCTCTCAACACTGCTGCTGACTGTGGCCTCAACGTAAACCTAAACCCTTAATTTAGACAAGGATCTGAAAACCGGCTTTGGTCGTCCTCCACCTCACCATGGCCTCAGACTGCTGAAGTGGTACGTTAAGACGTGCCTGGATAACAACATGAAGGCTTGGTGCAACCCCACACAGATTATGGATATTTCACCTGTTCGAGAACTGGAAGAACTTACTGCCTACACTAAAGCCCCTTTCCCACTGGACAAAGAACCCACTAACACCTGGCTTTTGTCTTTAGTGGGAAAGGTTATTTATTGGCTCCATCTCCGATCGGCAGTTATGAAAACATGACACCCAGGTGGACATGCTAATTTTCGCCCCATTTCTGGCGCAATGCTATGACTGTAACTTCAGTGACTCTTTGTCATCTTAGCAACAAATCCCGTCCCTCTCTGTCCAAGCAGTGCAACATCGTTCCAAATTCGTCGGCAGGTAACATTTTCATTGGCCTGCTGCTTTCTACTGTTTACTAACCCTTTTTTCTGGTGTGTTTATGACGTCAAACGTGACACACGACAGAAAATACAGAAAGGCATACTCTTCTACTGGCAATGGAAAAAGAGTCAATTGTCTATTTTTAGATTTGGTTGAGCTTGCTAATTGTGGCGGAAAAAGGGTATTGTAAACAGGCAGTTTGGCTACTTCACCCTCGGCAACCACAACTGTGGCCAAGACCTGCTGGATAACGTGAGGAAGGAAACCTCTGAGCAACATGGACAGAATGCTGGTCAAGTACAATGCAAACAACCAACACATTAGTGACATCATCTCTGAACATTACAAGTGTGATAGATTGTGGCACAATAATGTTAACAACGCCACCTTGGGTCAAGCCCAAGGAAATAAATAAAGGTGTCGTGGAGGTTACCCAAACATAAGCATGTTCAATTTAAAGTGATACAAATACAAATTACAGAGAAATGTGAACAATGAAAATTGTGGTTTATTAACAGTAAAACCGCTAAAATACACTGTATTTATACAATTTACTAAAAACAATGTACTGGTGAGGGGAATTATCGCAATGTAGGGGAAACCCACTCATCAACTCCTACAGAGCACCTGTGCTGGTGCTCACAAAACAAAACACACACACGCAAGCACACAAACCAAACTACACACAAAACGTGAGAAATCCATTAAAACCACCACTTCCCCATTCCTGAACACTGAAAGCTAAATGCTAAAATGCTAAGACAATGAGCAGTAACAGCCCTAGACAGCAGCTTGGAGGAACCTCGTCAGGAAACAAACCACTGTAAACAACAAACAAAACAAAAGTTAGCATCAACAGTAAAATACATGTTTCATGAAACAATAGAACAGTGGCAAACTTACCAGCTGGACAAGCTGCACTTGGGCTACATGAGCAATGATGGCTTGGTAAAGACAACTTGCCCAGCAGCATCTATTAATATATATATATATATATATATATATATATATATATATATATATATATATATATATATATATATATATAAAATATATATACTTCCTATTGTTTTACCAGCGCAAGCTGCAGTATATTCAACATTGAGCTACATTTTCAGTATTTATGGTCTTTGTGACACGGTATCTTTGACCAATTACATCGTCTCTTGCAGCAGCCGGGCTTGTGACAGAGCCGTAGAATTGGGCTTGCTAGCCATAGCTATCTATCTAAGGTTGACTAGTGTGTCTGGATTCCTGTAAAATGGATATACAGCGTCAAAAAAGCAAGCCTCCTCCTGCTGATGCCAGCAAAAGATCACCACAAAGTGAGCGCAAAAAAACAAAACAAGTAAAGTTAGAATCAGATTTGTTACAAACTTTAAAATGCCAAGGAAACAGTGAGCAGATGCCACCCACACATTTGGACCAAAAAACAACAGACAATTTTCGAAACGATAACCCATGGCTTATTGTCAATGGGGAATATGTCGGGTGTCGAACAAGCAAAAAAGTCACATCCCTTGGGCCATTTAAAGAAACAGGCATGTGTCAAATGAATGGTCAAGCAGCCACAATGGTGACCACCAATACCAACTATCATGCTTGCAGAGCAAAAATCTACACTCACCGGCCACTTTATTAGGTACACCTTGCTAGTACCGGGTTGGACCCCCTTTTGCCTTCAGAACTGCCTTAATCCTTCGTGGCACAGATTCAACAAGGTACTGGAAACATTCCTCAGAGAGTTTGGTCCATATTGACATGATAGCATCACGCAGTTGCTGCAGATTTGTCGGCTGCACATCCATGATGCGAATCTCCCGTTCCACCACATCCCAAAGGTGCTCTATTGGATTGAGATCTGGTGACTGTGGAGGCCATTTGAGTACAGTGAACTCATTGTCATGTTCAAGAAACCAGTCTGAGATGATTCGCGCTTTATGACATGGCGCGTTATCCTGCTGGAAGTAGCCATCAGAAGATGGGTACACTGTGGTCATAAAGGGATGGACATGGTCAGCAACAATACTCAGGTAGTCTGTGGCTTTGACACGATGCTCAATTGGTACTAATAAGCCCAAAGTGTGCCAGGAAAATATCCCCCACACCATTACACCACCACCACCAGCCTGAACCGTTGATACAAGGCAGGATGGATCCATGCTTTCATGTTGTTGACGCCAAATTCTGACCCTACCATCCGAATGTCGCAGCAGAAATCGAGACTCATCAGACCAGGCAACGTTTTTCCAATCTTCGATTGTCCAATTTTGGTGAGCCTGTGCGAATTGTAGCCTCAGTTTCCTGTTCTTAGCTGACAGGAGTGGCACCCGGTGTGGTCTTCTGCTGCTGTAGCCCATCCGCCTCAAGGTTCGACGTGTTGTGCGTTCAGAGATGCTCTTCTGCATACCTCTGTTGTAACGAGTGGTTATTTGAGTTACAGTTGCCTTTCTATCAGCTCGAACCAGTCTGGCCATTGTCCTCTGACCTCTAGCATCAACAAGGCATATGCACCCACAGAACTGCCGCTCACTGGATATTTTCTCTTTTTCGGACCATTCTCTGTAAACCCTAGAGATGGTTGTGCGTGAAAATCCCAGTAGATCAGCAGTCTCTGAAATACTCAGACCAGCCCGTCTGGCACCAACAACCATGCCACGTTCAAAGTCACTTAAATCACCTTTCTTCCCCATTCTGATGCTCGGTTTGAACTGCAGCAGATCGTCCTGACCATGTCTACATGCCTAAATGCATTGAGTTGCTGCCATGTGATTGGCTGATTAGAAATTTGCGTTAACGAGCAGTTGGACAGGTGTACGTAATAAAGTGGCCGGTGAGTGTATATACACGCAACATCAAAAAGCAGCAGAAAAAATTGTGAACACAAAATGTACAATTGACGTGTCCATACAGAAACAAGTGGAAGCAGAAGTTGAGAAGACAGCCTCAATGTTTCGGACGGCATTTTTCATGGCAAAGAACAATAGACCATACACAGACTACTGTTGGTGATTCTCCAGCGAGAAAATGGCCTCAACATGGGCACCACTCTTCACTCCAGATACACTGCAAAACATAGTATTGATCACATAGCAAAGGAAATGAGACAGCAAATAGTGGACCACATACTAACAAAAGACCAGAAATGTTGTGTTTTGAGTCTACAGCACTTGGCAAGCAATCTGCTTTAGTAGTGTATTTGATGTCCATAATAAATAATGTGCCCACAGTTATCTTCCTGGATTTGGTTGAGCTGGAAAGCCAGTCAGCTGAGACTATAACAAACAGCAAACTGCTAAATGCCTCCAAACGTGGGGACTGAAGCTTCATGAAGGCAAACTTCATGTCACTACCATTTAAATTTTTAAGCGATGTAATTTATAGTCTTTAAACTTTAGCAACTTGTTTGAGCGTCATGCTCCCCATACACATACATTGCAGAATATTAAAACATTTAACTCCAGATGCAGTCATTTTGTACTACTGTTTTTTTACTACAAATAAATAAACACATTCTGAATATCATTTATTTTACCGGTATGTCGTGGTCTGCCTTACCTTGATCACAAAATATTTTACCCACCTCTATTTTTATAACTACACCCCTGTGTAGTTATATATATTTATCCACCGCATTTGCAGCTTATTGGCAAAGCCCGGAACACAGTCCCAATTTGCATGCAGTGCTAACATTTAACGTTACTGCGTGCAGTGCAGCACACCCATACACACACACACACATACACCATTACTTTTTAAAAGAGGACAGTGTGTGTGCAAGTGTTTGTGTGTGTGTGTCGCTGCTAATCTGTATACAAGGCAGTCTGGAACTTTGAGTATACCTAGTTCACTAGCTAGTCTCAACATAGTCATTTTTCCACTTTAGGCTACATGAACATGGACTCACCTGTCCCCTTATGGCAATTAAGACCAGGTAGCAGCTAGCTTACAGACAATAGAGTGGTGCAGGGGTGACGTATTTTTGTAGGCCAATCCGGAAGTGAGCATCGCCCTGGGTTCCCTTGACAACAAGCCAATGGGGTTTTTTCCATTGGATTTTGCATTATTGCAGAAAATAAGCTCTGTGGCAAACAACAGTTTATGATACTAACACGTTTTGTTAAGCAAGATAATCTTTACCAATGAACACTACTTTAATGATTTTTGAAGCGTAAATGCAATCGGCAGAAGTTTTTTAAGACACGTAAAAGCTTCAAAATTCATAAAGACATATTTTATGTCATAGACCAAAACGTGGCCATCTCTTAAGCTTGTGTAAACTACAGACCTTATTTCAGCCATCTCACCAAAAACCCATTCAAAAAACCTGTTGATTTCGAGACGAGGGAACCGGAAGTGCCAAAATGCTAACGGATTTCCGGGTTTTAGGAGTCATTCCTGCACCACTCTATATAGGTAATTTATTGATCCCAAAGGGATCAAAAAAAAAAGAAAAAAGAGATGAATCACTGTCCAACATGTCGAAACCGAGATGCATCTGGGCTCCCCACTGCCAGAACCCGCTATTATCAGTGACTAGGCCGTTTCCTCTTCGAAGAGGCCATGCCTCGGCAGCTGTACGGAGATCATGGCCATGCTCCAAGGCCACAAAGCGGAAGTGCATTCTGCAATTACGAGGCTGCTGGCCGGCAAAAATGTGTGTCCTCTTACTAAATTACTGATTTTTCACCATAGGAACATTGCAAAAATGTAATATGCAGTGATTATGAGACAGAACCCCTGTGATGTTGGAATGAAACTAATATCTGATACTTACGATTGATGCTACAGCGAATTGAAGATATTCTCTCCTAATTAACCCCATTTTAACTACTGCAGCAATGTATCTGTGTGACGTAGTAGCATCTACTGCACTCAAGTTTAGCCGCGGCAAAGTGTAACACTACACAAAACGGTAAAATAGGATTTGGAGTGTGTTGTTCCTCATCAATAGACATATCTTAACAATGTCAAAGTGTTTTAGCCATTATTATACCTTTAAGCAGACAATCCCAATTAGCAAATACTAATCTTCACATTCATTTACAGTTCTATTTATGTAGTATTTCCATTGGTTTCAGACAAACCAGGAGAAGGAGATGAAAATGAATAGTGATGCATGGAATGAAAACTTGACCTTTGAAATGTCCATTGATTACTGTCATTATAATCTTAAGATTTGGATGGTCTTAAGTGTTCATGTGTAAGAAGTTTAGGAACCTCTATTCTGACCAGATTGGGGTTCTGCAACCAAGAGCCCAGCACAGGCTGCATGTATTTTATCAGATTTAACAACACTTTAAACAAGGAAGCAGGAAGCATTATTAAGATTGTGCGACAAACTATAATGGGGGAAATTCAGAAAAAAAGTATCTGCATTTACACGCCTTTATAGGTATGCCTTAGCTATTCCAGTAGGCCATGTAAGACAAGAGAAATATTTTTGAAACCCAACTTACTATAGAACTCATTTACCTATTTATAGAACCCAATATTAATTTGTGATACCTCCGAGACAGCAGGCCTATGTATGCATGTTCATGGTCGTCAAAAGTCAAAAATCGCTTTATAATCCCTTTTCACTTTTTATTTTAAAAGTTTTGGGGGGGGGACATGTCCCTACATCCCTAGTCAATCCTATGCCCATGGGTTTAATAACTATCATCATTACTAATATCAACTACAGTTTTATAGTAATAGTTTGTTTACGTAAGCTCACCAGCCAATCACACATCAAAGAGCGATGTAGCCTAAATAATTTATTTTAGGACACTTCTTGACAGCAACGTTTTCAGCATCTTCAATGAGACAATAGGTGCACATGATTCTTGTAGGGAAAACTTTCACATTATGGAAAGTCACAACAAAGGAAACCAAATGTGAGGGGAGTGACCATTGTGGAGAGTTAAGGATTGGCAGAAAATCGAAACTGTATGCTAATCACAGCACCTGTGAGTTATTTGTGACAGTAACACTTCCTGTCATATGTTTAACTTCCAGTTCTTTTTTTTTAATACCACTAGACACAAATATCTGAAGGCCTTATAAGTGCACACATTCATTGTGTGGTGACAAACAAATCAACAGCAAAGCAAACTTTTGAGGCAAGTAAAACAATTTTTATTAGTATTAAATGCAATTATGATCAAATGATTTGTACAACTGAACACTTGTTATGTATTTAAATGTATGTTTGATAGTTACCTTTCATTTGGTGTAGCAGACGGTCCAGACATGAGTACCATTATCCTCTCCACATTGCTGCTGTCTGTGGTGTTGGCCTCAGCGTTACAAACGCTTAATTCAGATGAGGATCTGCAGAAGACTGGCTTTGGTCACCCTCCACCTCGCCATGGCCTCAAACTGCTGCAGTGGTATGTTAATATGTGCCTGGATAACAACATGAAGGCTCTGTGCAATCCTGTAGATGGAGAATATGGATTTCACCCATTCACCAATGAGCAGGAATTACTGCCCAAGCTAACAGACAAACAGCAATTTGGCTACTTCACGATCGGCAACCTCCACTCGCCACATGCCCAAGACCTGCCGTATGACGTGAGGAAGTACTACAACCACAGCGACCCTATGAGCAACATGGACAGAGTGCTGGTCAAGTACAATGAAAACAACCGACGCATCAGTGACATCTTTATCTCAGAACATTACGACAATCAAAGGACATTCATTATTGGCTCAAAACTCCTTACCTTTCTCAGGCAGCCAACATCCTATTTAAACATAGAAATGTGATGTGTTAGTCAAGTAAAATTAGCCATTGATGATTATGATTATTGATTATGATTAATTAATGATTAAAATGACTTCAGAAAGATTTAAGGAAAGTCTTTTTTTTTTTGCGATTTGTGCTCACATGCATAAACAGCTTGTGGTGTGTTCATGAGTTGGGTGGGGGGTTAGTTTCATTTAAGGGCCTTTGTGCAGAATGTTGGAAATGAAACTGAATGCTTAAAAAACCCACACCACTACCTTATTCCTTAACTAATAATAAATACCCTGACTCTAACCCTAAGATTAGTAGTTTTCAAATTGTGATTGTTGCTTAAAATAAGCAAACAATCACAATTTGAAAACTACTAATCTTCACATACATTTTCACTTATGTAAGCATTTATGTATGCACACACACACACACACACACACACACACACACACACTGTATATATATATATATATATATATATATATATATATATATATATATATATATATATATATATATATATATTCCTTTAGCTTACCAACATTCAACTATCACAGTAAAATGTGAAAGAAACTCTTATGATGGTGTATTTATTTGTTATGATGGTTTAGTAGATCCCAACATACTAATTGTCATTGGTTTCAGACAAACAAGGCAGAGATAGAGAAAAGGAGGAAAAAGAGGAAATTGTAATAATTTATATAGCATTTGAAACGAAGATAAAAAATTAAATAATTGAGTGAGCTACTTTACATAGTGTGTGTGTGTGTGTGTGTGTGTGTGTGTGTGTGTGTGTGTGTGTGTGTGTGTGTGTGTGTGTGTGTGTGTGTGTGTGTGTGTGTGTGTGTGTGTGTGTGTGTGTGTGATATTTGGGTGGACCTTAAGCCACTGTGTGTGGGTTAAGAAGTGTAGGAACCTCTGGTCTGACCTAACAGATTGGGGTTCTACTAAATACATGCTGCATGTACTTTATTGTATTGTACAGGACGGTGGCATTTAAGAGGTTAATTATCACCATGTAATTAGTATAATAGCGTCCGTGTACAAAGTATAATAGGTTATTTTTTGTAGTCGCAGTCAATTATAGTGATATAATACTTAGCAGATATATAATAAATATTGTCTTGTGTAGCAATTACCAATATCAATTTCATAAATGACGATGGCAAGTGGGAGTACTGCTCCTTTGGTGGATCGGGGTGGGGTTAATTTGATCCCTCTATCTAGATTCAATCATCGTTCAGACTACACTGAAAGAAAGAACATGTTGGATTAACTTAATTCAATAGTGGACATTGGTTGCACACAAATGTTTTGCATTGGCAGCAACTTAAACAATTGAGTTAAATTAACACAATTTATTCATGTTCAATAAACCTGTGTATTTTGTGTTGATACAATGTGATTGAAACATGTTTTGATAAAGTAATTTGAACAGTTTAATCCTTCACAATTGTATCACTTTATTTCAACACTATTCAATAACGTTTACTCCAATACTATTTGGTCACTTAAATACTACACGTTATTTTCATATTACATGTTGGTATTATATTCTAGTGTCAATTACACAATTTTACAATGGAGGCCTTAAAACAGATTGTATTGTTCTCTGAAGATGGTTGCCTGTAACCACTAGTAACCTTTCAAAAATAAAATGTCTAATTTCACTGCAATGACAGTAGGTAAAGAATTGAACAGACATTACTGTTGTACTGTAATACAAAGCACTAGTGAACAAGTAATGTCAGTTTTTCAGTGTTTTACCGACTCAGTCACAGAATGGAAATTAGATATTTTCTTTTGAAAAAGGTTACATGCAACCATCTTCAAAGAGAACAATACAACCATTATGTTCAAGGTCTCTATTGTCAAGATTAAATTAAATAACAATAGTAACTATAAACAATTCAACGTAACTATAGAACTGATTTGAAATGCAAAAACGTTAGTTACCATTGCCATTCCAGCAACCATTTATTTTAGGATAAACAGCAATACAGTGATTGTCAAAAATTCCAACACTGACCTCATTGTGACATCTTGGTTCAAAACATTATTCTTAGAAGTATTGTGGAACTGTGTCAATATCTAATGCAATACTGTTGTAGGGTTAGAGGTTGAACTTGAAATAATCGACACAAGGTTAGTTTCATAAATTACACACTAGCCTAAAACCATCTAACCTAAAACACATCTCTGGTCCCACAGGTAGGACCTGTACACAAAGAAAAATGATTTAATTCAACAGCCATGTCTGAGTTATATTCTTAGAAGTCTTTACTCCAAACTAAGATTGAAGAATGCTGCCATTCAGAGAACTTGTAGAGAGGAAGAGGGAAAAAAACTGGCCCTGTCCACATGGCAGTTAAGGAACAAACACGTATAAACGAACTGACAACAGCAATGGATGCTGTGATTTGTTGTGGGTTGCTGATTGTTCACCTGGAAATTCAACCGCTTCACGTCCACAACAGTGAGCTCTCCTTACTGGAGCAGTTTTGTCTTTAAGCTTTGGGCTTTCCTCGAGAGTTGAGTCACATCCAACTCCATTACCACCTTTTGAATCGCTTCAAAAGTGTAGCAGAGCTGTGATGGATAGCTCATGTTCAAAGAGTAAAAAAGTCCAAACAGGAAGGCTGTCGCAAGGGCCACATTATCCAGATCTTGAAGAAACACCACACCCTCGATGATGATGCCAACGTCAGAAAAGTCACTGCCTGGCGTCTCTCTGGTGACGTAGATTCCCACTGTCGTTTTCTCGATGGCACTCAGTGCAGTGGCCTCAGTCATGTCCTGGTTAAAGATAAAACATTTCTTGAAGCTTTTTTAAAAAACAACAAAAAAACCCAAAACTGATCGCTTTTAAGTGCAGCAATTCTAATGCTATAGTTTATTTAAACCCATGTAAGCAGCATAACAAGATTACTATAGCCAAAGAATGTCCTGCCATGCTGCCATTCATGGTCAATTTCTGAGAGAGAGAAAAAAAAAATACAGACATAACTTCCAGATCAAATAAAGAGGCGCCTTCAAGCTTTACAAACTAATGTAAAGATTGAATTCTCGTTCTCATGTTTTCTGGAAGTTGTTTTCATGTTCCTGGATGATTTTTATCATTAACCTGGATTTACTTCAGGGCTGTATCCCAGTCCCAATTCTGCCCTTGTCAGATGAGGGTCAGTGCAGTGTAGGAAGATGGTGGAATTTTCCTCTTTTCACTAGATTCACAAATTTGAAATGTTTTCACACTGGTGTAATCCCTAATGTAAGTCAAGAGAAACAATATTTTTTCGCTCAGTGGCAGAGGGGTCAAAATAGGTGGTTTTTCACTTTCATAATGGGGGACTATGGAGAAAAAGTGGACTGTTTGGACCATTTGTTTTAATGCACTGGAAGAACTGGAATCACTTTGCCAAGGTGATGACCGCTAAACAGTCCAAGCAGGATCACAGGGTTAACCAAATACATTTTGAAATGTAGCAAAGCCACAATCTAATCACAAAACACTCACCATGTACTCCTGCACCAAGACGTCAGGATTCTCATTCAGATAGATGCAGAGTCCTTTAATGAGGGACTCCCTTCCAGCATCAATATCATCCTTAAGAATTATAACAAAGAAAATAGAGATATTTGAACTCAAATTTTCAGTAGCACAGAAGAAAGTGATCAAAGACAAAAACTGACTTTTTTAAACAGCCAACATTTAACACCAGTATCGACAAAACAACATTATAACGACCTGTTTAAACCTGACGTTTATGGACTGGACTTTATATCATCTCCAGAGATGATTAAAAAAAAGATACATTTCTCACAGTGGGACAGTGAATGCATGATAAAAATGACTGGGTCCTTTCAGTGGAATCAGTACTCATAGGTAAAGGGAGTTGAGCTTTGCAATGTATGCATATAAATATTTTACTGACCTAATGCAATGCATATACACTTTATAGTTAAACAATTTATAGTTAAAAGTTCTTACTGTCATCATGGCAGCTATGTCCTTCAGCTTTTTGCCCTGCTCCCCCGATCGCTTTGCAAACACTCTCAGCAGAGGTTCAGAGAGAAGGTCAAGCTGCGACAGAAACCTTGATTGTAGAGGCATGGTTGTGATGCGTTTAAACTCTGCGTTTATCTGAAACAACATGAAATTATTTTTAAATAATGGCACAGCCCACAGATTTTAGAAGACATTTCTAACTTCACCTGCCCGCCATATCATGGCGTGCACTGTGCATGGTTAATCAACTGGGCTTTGCTATGGAATTTTTGGAAACATCCTAATGAAGTCGAGCATTACTTTTACACATGAACACATTATCTATGACACAACTTTTTTAAATTACCTCCATTGCATCAAAAAGAGCTGGCCATCTCTCTTGTACATTGCTGATCATGGGAGCATCATAAATGACTTCTTGTCTTCTTAATGCAAATGTTCTGTCCATTTTACCCCTAATTGTCTCTCTGTTGTTGCGCTTCTTGACATCTGAAAGGAGTTCGACCCTCACCTTCTCCAGGGACTGGGCACATTCTCCAAGTGGAAAAGAGGGGCAGTATTCCACTTCACCCCTCTTTGGTTTCTTAACGCCAAAAGCAGGGGAACGTTTCTCAGCTGGTTTATATTTCAAAGAATTCACACATACTTCAGGACATCCTACTTTCCGGAGATGTGTGCGGTAGTTTGACAACTTGTATTTGAGGCTCATCTTCCATCCATTGTAGCCAGTGATTGAGCCTTTTTCTTTTAAACATGGATGCTTCAGGATGAGTACCTCTGCAATTTCGTCAAACTTACTGTCTGTGAGATAGACTGTGTACTTGACTACCTCCTGGATCAACCCCTCTAATATGTCGGACTTCAGCTTTGGATCAGGGATCAGCAGCATCCCATTTTCTTTGAAAGCTACGTGGGCCTTCCCAAGCTTCATTTCCGCATCGTATGTGAAACGGGGAACACAGAACAAATCTGGCCATGAAGCCCGTGATGATGTAGACTCTGGAGTTGAAAGAATTATGGTGCTGTCACCAGAACAGGATGAGGCGTCATCGGGAGCACTGGTTGATGAAAAGGAGAAACTGTGTTCAACTTGGTCTTGAGGTTGGCAGGATGTGTATATAACTTTGAGTGTCGCTTTGTCTTGTATTTCTTCCATTGAAGTTAAGTTCATAAACTCGTTGCCAAAAAGCGTGTCCATGAACTGCAGTCGGAAGGGTTCCATTATTTTACACTGAGTCTTTATGTTAGTCTCTAGTTCAGCCACAGTTGAAGGCAGACCAGCAGAAAACATGACCCTCTGCCTACTGTCTGGTCCAAGGATAACTCTGAGAACAGCTTGAGTTGTCATGGTCTCACTTAACTGTTAGGAAAGAATGAGAAAATGTAATCAGAATCAGTTTTATAACAAGAGGTATTGTTATTCACCAAATTTCATCTTTTACTGTTAAAACGCTAATACTTTTAAGAATCTGACAACTTAACTAAAGAAAACAGACATGCAAACATCAATTTGTCAAAAGTGCACCAGAAATTGAGTTAATATCAAAAACAAAAAAACACCAGTTAGTGTGTCCAGGGTTTCCCATGCACATTAGTATGTGACAGCAGAAAACACAATGTTTGTTAGTTTTTTTACACTGTGTTCTAGTCCTATTCCTTTCATCACAGTCATGAGTGCATGATGTTGCCAATCCCATCACCATTTCCCACAAAACAAGGTTAAACACTGAGTACAACAAACATTCAGAGGCTGAGGAGAGCACAGGACAATACCAGAGGAGTGATGAAGTGTGCTACAGGCTCAAAACAGAATTGAAAAAGAGTGCTCTCCAGGGTTTCCATACATTCATTTTTCAAACTTTTCCATAACATTCCCAGAATATTAATTCAATTTCCTTAATTGACTTCAAATGCAAAAAATAAAAATAAATACATAAACAAAAACTAGATCTTTTTAGTGATCATATGGAACACAACCGAGGTTCTTATTGGAGCAGTAGGAGAGGAAGAGGAAAGAGATGAGAGGAAGGGAGTGGAAATAAGGAGATGAGCAGAGAGAAGACAAAAGAAGCATGAGGATTAAAGAGATGAAGAGGGGAAGAGAAGAGCAGATGGAATTGAGACAGAGAGAAGACAACAGGAGGCTGAGGAGGAAAGAGATGGAGGGAAGGACAGATAGGATAAGCGGAAAGAAAGGGGGAAAGATACCAAGGACAGAGATGAGGAGATGAGATAAGGAAGGAGCAGAACAGGAGGAGAGAAAGAGAGGTGGCAAAAGGAGAGGACAAAGAGCCCACAGCCATGCATATCAAAATGTAAAATAATTCCAAACCATTTCAAAACCCTGGGCCTCCTTTTAAAGACTGTATGCAACTGTAGGCACAATGATTTTTACATTATCTTACCAGAACACACAGATTGATCTCTTCAAGGTCACCATCCGCACACCCCCAACTACATAGGCAGCCAGTGGATACTCATCAACCAGTTCAGAGATTTCCACAAGAGCAAGTTCTCGTGCTGGAGATGGAGTCAGCTGAAAGGCTCCATAATGCTCACAATACCATCCACACAGTATTTTCAACACAAAAAATAGTCTCTGCTGCAAAATGCATATTTGATGGATTTCCCCAAATTCAGGCAAGCCACCCTCAGAACCATATGCCACTATCATACCTGGTCTGTAGTTTATTCCCTTGCTCCAAACGTTTTTTGCTAGGTTTATTTCAGATATATCAGGATCTCTCTGTTTGAAAGCTTGTGCTAGCTCTTCCTTCAGAACATCTAATGGGACAGTGGATACATCTGATACATCCAGCACTGGTTTATCAATATTTGGAGATGACAAGTGATAACCAATCATAATCTGATGTTTCACAGCCAGAGACAGAGGCACGTTTTTAAAGCAACTGGTGTGTTTCATAACTTTTTTAAAGAAACTGTGCTTTGCCTCAAACCTGATGGTCCAAAGTCCCACAAGAGGCCCCAAAAACTGTATCAGTTGTGGGTAATGTTCTATGTAGTGGTGTTTGGGCCGCAATTTGTTGTTAGGAAACGCCTCTTGATACCTTTGTCGATGATCTGAAATTTTGCTCTCAAGGTAAGCGATAGACTCGTCACTGTGAACTGGGGCAACCACTAGCTCAACAATCTGTTTTAGATCCAACAAGACCTGCCATACTGGCTCATGTTCAGGAATCTTGGGGCCAATTAGAAATGGGAGCAGTCTTAACAAGTTCCAATTTTCATGGGCATTGCCCCCTATGGTTTTCCTGCTTGAAAGACTTTGTGGCAAAGTATGAGGCTTATTGGTTTTGTCTGTCCACTTGTATGGGAAATGCAGAATGGAACTGTTTATATCATCCAAGGTGATATACTTCTTTGATATTAGTAATGTGAGGCAATGTGCTATTTCAACAGGCACAATGCCTTCGAAAAGATCATGAGCAATGTCAGGAGGGTAGCCACTGACAACATGAAAATGAGACAGTGCTCCAGTAAAAGGACAGGCTCTTTTAACTCCAAAAAAGCTACTGCCACTATCTAGTGCTGCTCTGACATGGGTTTCATGGTTTTCTTTTGTTCTGAGCCTGAAAGTTCCTGACCTAACCTCATGGGATTGAATATCTGAAGCTGGTGCTGTACAAAAACGACAAAAGTATGGGCCTGTAAAGTTCTCCACAAAACCTGCTATTCCATGTGCTCCTAAATTGTCTGCAGCAATAGTTTGCACTGTACCCTTCAGTGATTTGTTCAGTTGTGGGACAAAAATGCCATCATCTTCCAAAAACCTCAGGTCGCGTATTAGGGGCTCTAAAACCTTGTCATAACCAAATGACTTTACATTGTCCGTTTTACACAAAATGGCCAGGAAAATTGAGGACAAACTAGAATGAGACCCTGGGGGAAGGTTACTCAGTACCCAATACACAGCACAAAGTTTGTGGGTTTTGCGGGAGGTGCCCAAAGGGTTACAGACCTCGAAGTCATCTGCATACAAAGTTATGGATAAACTTAGGTCTTCCCCTGACAACAAACTATTTTCCTTAAAATGCAGACCATCCTTATAACTCCTGTACACAATTTCTTTTCTAGTCTCCGTCTCCCTTTGTGTTTCGTGATTACTAACTATCTTGTCTACAATATCTTTCCTACTCAGCAGCACTTGCAGGGATTCTAGGATGGGGACATACTGGAATGTTTTGTTCTCTTTCGCATCCAAAATGTATTCAAGTGGTTCAACAACTTTAAATGTTGCCTTGTAATATTGCTTACGTTGATATGCAGAACTCAAAGGTCCATCCTTCTCTATGGCCTTATTTAGAGGATTTGCTGAGCACAGAGAGTAGAGTATTTCCTCTATGACAGCTCTGTCAACTTGGAGCTTGTGCTTCTGAAAAATGTCTACTAGAACACTTTCAGCATGAGATTTTGATAGACAGCCAGTTAAGTGGTGAAGTTCTACCAAAAAATCATTGATTGCTCTGCTTGGTACATGGGAAAAATGTTCTAATTTTAACAAAGCTGCTGCCAAACTGTGCTTGATTACATCTGGGAGGTCATTTAGAGCACCAGTACTGCTACCGGGTTGAACATCCTCACCAATGTCATCATCAGACGTATTTGAAGCAGATTCTGCTTCAAATACACCCTCAGCGAGGGTGGCTGATACTACAATTCCCGGTTTAAAATCTTTTGGTGAAAAAGACCTGTGTTTTCTGCTCTTGTGGGATTTAAAAGATCCTAAGATGTTTGTTTGAAATTTGCAATCCAAGAACATACACGTTAAAACCTCATTTTTCTTCAAATGTGCATTAATGTGAGTCCAGTAATCCCTCTCGGACACAAGATCCTTACAAGGACACAAATGGCAACTAAAGGTACACTTCTCTGACTGATGACTAGTTTTAATAACATGACATCTATTCAAATGAATTAACAGTGCATTCCACGTTCTAAAAGTGCATGGGCAGCTTGCATGCACACATGGAATACGGTTGTTATTCCCATAATGTCTATGTCTGACTCGATAGTGCTTCAGAATATGGGACCTATTTGAAAAAACTGAAGGGCAGGTCTTGCATTGCCACATTCCCTCTGTGTCACTGGAACACTTCTAACACCGTTCACTGTGAAAGTGGAAACAAAGAAGAATTAAAGATGGGGTTGGAGATCCTGGAAAAATGGTTCGAGCAGGCCACATTTTAAAAATACACAGACAAAAGTCCAAGCCGTTATCCTCAGACTTCTCTCTGAAGCCATGCCTCCGGAGCACAGGAACACGCACTGCTTGTTCAGCATTGGGTTCACATCAACTGATTGCAAATGCTTAGATAAATGATAGCTATACTTAGAATTAGTAACAGTGCTAGTGTGATGGAGTGTACTGTATTGAACATTTTTCTAATATTTGTCCAATGTTTCCATACATGACTGGGGCAAAATATACGAAACGCTCAGACAGACATAATAGTCCACTCAAGTAGACCACACCAGCTAAACACCAGCTAACTAAACTAATTAATCACCTGTCTGACAATATATACAGGTAAAAGTTGAACCTATGACAGAGTTGTTGTATTAGATTGCACAGATGTATTAATGAGGTGGCCAGTGTGGGTATGCATGTGCTGAGCGATTCTTAATGCATTATAAGTAACTATAAGAGCTAATACAACGTCCTGGTCTCACCACAAAAACTTGAGCCCACGATCCATCAGCTGACTCCAGGTGATATGCAGACTTGAGTTTGACTGTCACTCTGCAGAAAAACAGGGGAAAAAATAAAATAGGAAATCTAGAAAATTGTATTTCAATAAACATACATTAGATGTACACTTACCGGCAACTTTATTTAGGTACACTGCATAAACTACCATAAACCATTGTAAACTATGTAACCTTATTATCAAATTATTAATGTGATTATTGCTTTCTCTGATGAGAACAGAGACTAACCATGTTAAACACTGGGCTGTTATCCCAAAATAAGATAAGTTTCCATTATGTACGTTAACCAGTGGCAGGCCATCGCTACGTGATTATTGCTACCACTGCTTCAGACAGAGCAGACGCACACCAGTTAATGTGTCCGTTTTTGTTTTAATTTCCTCTCCTAAAGGGGGGGGGGGGTCGCTAACTTACTGCCGCGATGACATTAGCAGAGGCTGCTCGATGCCACCGTAACCGTGGCGTGAGATTTGGCCATCGAGCAGCCTCTGCTAATATCATCGCGGCATTAAGTTAGCGACCCCCCCCCCCCCCCCAAAAAAAAGACATATATATGTCTATGGTTCACACAATGTAACTGAACAGTCAGTTGGCAAACCAATTCAAACAGAAGACTAAGGAGCGCCGCAAAGTTAAGTTGAATGTAACATGAACGACTCCCGCTCAAATTCAAATGAAACATGGTGATAAAATAGCGCGAGCAAATAAGTTCACGGCACTTATTTAACGTTACGTAGTGAATCTCAATACATTAAACTACATTTGGCTGAGATTTCAACAATATTTAATTAGAAAATACAGACTTACCGACCGAATAGCGGCGTTGAATACCGTACCGCGTGCCCTTGAATTGACGGTTGCCTTCTTCGTCCAACAATGCAAAGCGCGCAAGATGAGATCACGTGCCGTGACGTGCGGTATGACGATAATTACCATGCTACTTAATTAACTCACTTAATCCCAACATGATCTGAACACATTCATGTACCCTCTCTGCATATTACGTAGTTTCTACACTATATAGTTACGTTTAACTTTAAAACATGAGGCAATTGTGTTAAATACACCCAATATGCTTACATTAAATCTAAGAGTTGGCCAGTCTCCTTTTTTCAGTGTAGTGCACCGTCTGTGTTGGAGATTCGCCTCCACCGTTACTCAGTCCACACGCTCACCGGCCAACCACACTCACACCGCTAATAGAAAGATAAACTGCTGTGGGGGTAATTCCAGTACAATGTGCTGTGAGTGAAGGGAAAAAACTGCCCCGTGCGATAGCGATACAATACTGATGTCAAGTTAATAGAGATTATCGCTGAGCTCATCCTATCCTGGCAGACGCAAGGTCAGCATTTCACAGTAGAAATGGTATAGACTACTTCCATACAACTACAGTATGAAATTCACAGCATGCTTCACCAGAAAATAAAACCATAAAACACACACACGCATTCCATTATACCATGGCCAGGGTGAATACTCGATTCTGATTGGCTGGAGAGGTGTGCATTATCTTTCGATACATTCACAGCCAGGACGCTAGCAGCCTTATCACCGGTCTAAACATTAATGCACTGAACGAACCGTTAGTAACTGTCAACTTGGACCAAACCACTTGGACCAAACTCGGGGGGGGGGGGGGGGGGGGGGCTATGTTTACAAAGCTTCCCCGTTGCCATGTCGTTACTAACATCATCTCTATTTACTGGAGTAATAAGGTAACGTTACCATGTCGTTACTAAGATCGTCTCTATTTACTGGAGTAATAAGGTAACGTTGCCATGTCGTTAGCTAAGATCGTCTCTATTTACTGGAGTAATAAGGTAACGTTGCCATGTCGTTACTAAGGTCGTCTCTATTTACTGGAGTAATAAGGTAACGTTGCCATGTCGTTACTAAGATCGTCTCTATTTACTGGAGTAATAAGGTAACGTTGCCATGTCGTTACTAAGATCGTCTCTATTTACTGGAGTAATAAGGTAACGTTGCCATGTCGTTACTAAGGTCGTCTCTATTTACTGGAGTAATAAGGTAACGTTACCATGTCGTTACTAAGATCGTCTCTATTTACTGGAGTAATAAGGTAACGTTGCCATGTCGTTACTAAGGTCATCTCTATTTACTGGAGTAATAAGGTAACGTTACCATGTCGTTACTAAGGTCATCTCTATTTACTGGAGTAATAAGGTAACGTTACCATGTCGTTACTAAGATAGTCTCTATTTACTGGAGTAATAAGGTAACGTTACCATGTTGTTACTAAGGTCATCTCTATTTACTGGAGTAATAAGGTAACGTTACCATGTTGTTACTAAGGTCATCTCTATTTACTGGAGTAATAAGGTAATGTTGCCATGTTGTTACTAAGATCGTCTCTATTTACTGGAGTAATAAGGTAACGTTACCATGTCGTTACTAAGCCTAGGTCATCTCTATTTACTGGAGTAATAAGGTAACGTTACCATGTCGTTACTAAGCCTAGGTCATCTCTATTTACTGGAGTAATAAGGTAACGTTGCCATGTCGTTACTAAGGTCGTCTCTATTTACTGGAGTAATAAGGTAACGTTGCCATGTCGTTACTAAGATCATCTCTATTTACTGGAGTAATAAGGTAACGTTACCATGTCGTTACTAAGATCGTCTCTATTTACTGGAGTAATAAGGTAACGTTAGCATGTCGTTACTAAGGTCATCTCTATTTACTGGAGTAATAAGGTAACGTTACCATGTCGTTACTAAGCATAGGTCATCTCTATTTACTGGAGTAACAAGGTAACGTTACCATGTCGCAACCAAAAGGGACAGAGGGCCATCCAACCCTATCTTCAGGCAAGGAGCCTGGAGCGTCCTTGGCAACCTTTCACAAAGAATGCATACATTCTTATATTTTCTGGAAATACAGAATGAAACCATGTAGAATTACTCTGGCTACCAAAACAGCAAGATGTCAAATATCAAATAGGGATGGATTAACATTGATATTGTGCTGACTAAAGACACCATGGTCAACTGGCACTCAATAATTACCTTCAATACAAACATTATTAAAAGTATAAGATGTGTGTGTGGTATGCCACCATTAGTCCAAAGCACTCACAAGCCAAGCCCTTGAACTGTTGCATTATAACATGTGGACAAGAGCTGGAAGGATTGCAACCCCCCCCCCCCCCCCCTTACCCTCCAATGAACAACTCTGGATATACAAAAGAAACCAAAGTGCCCTACTATAAAAAAAGTCGGGTCAGCAGACGTGCCATGTGAGAGCACACTGCTTCGGATTAGGGACCCTAAGCCTATTAATGTTTGGCTTGGACCTGCTGGGCCACCCCGTCTCCCAGCCCAGCGATGGACTGGTGGTGGGCCACCCTGTCTCCCAGCCCAGCGATGGCCTGGTGGGCTGCAGGGTGGGCCCAGCCAGGATGCAAGGCTGTGCTGTCACAGGTTCATACCCCCAACCTGCCTATTGAAAGACTAGATGTAATTTTAAGCCCCCAGCCCCCCTTCCCTAATTACCACCATCCACTTAAACAAACACATTCCCTGTCTGCAAAGGGCCACCAGGCTCCTCTTTAGATATGACTCCACACTTGTTAGTATGATCCTGTTTTAAATCTGCCCCTACGGTGCCATTTGATATTTAGAGCTTTTTTAGAGAATTTTCTGGTACTGGTTCAAGAACATCGACGGATCACCCAACCCATTTTAATGCATTTGACAGATTTTTAAATGGATGTTAAATTGATATTCATACCAGTACCCTTGACCAAGGCACCGAGTGCTAGAGCTGACTTGGGCTGTTACTATTCAACTTCAATAGCGATTGGACTAACGCTTGCTGCCTAAATCGTTAAATTGCAGCCACCAAATCATCTAGGGCTGAGGCTACATCACATTTACGTGTATGTTCACGTGTATGTTAACAGGATGTGTTTTGGTGATTCTTCATATTGCATACACCCATTCATAATGTTGTACCAATTCCAAACTACGCCTTTCTTCCTGCTCAATGCTTCTGTGAACAGGCATTAGGAAAACCTCATTACAGACCCAATGACCGTTCCCCTTTGAGCCTTGCCCCAAATCATACATTTGCAGCCTCACCTTCACCCGATGGCCTCGCATGTTCACAAGGCCATCGGGTTTACTGTTCATCATATTGTGTTCCCCAATGAGCCCTTGCAGCGATCATTAGTGAAACCTTCATTGACGCTTGCAACCCAGTGAGCTACAACCCTAATGGTTTCATTAGAGACCCCTACCTGGAGCTGGTGCTGCTATGAGACAACTGGTTGCCCTAGTGCTTAGAGAGAACCCCCTGCAGTGGGAAGGTCACACACCTGGCCCCTGCTGAAACCCTTAAGCACCACATGTTCAACACCAAGGTGCCCTTCAGCAGGAACCCCTGCTACATGCTTAACCGCAATAGGTGCACCAGAAGCCACATACCCATTATATATTACTCCATAAACAGGCGGGCTGGACTAAAATATTAAAGTTCAGATGCAGCGTTTCCTTCACATGCAAGTGGCAGATAAAACCAAACTTTGGATTAGCTTTACAAAACGCTTATACTCCAAGAGGCCCAATCAGAGAAATATTCAATAAGCAAAGTTTTATTTTTATTCAGACCAAAGTATATATTTTGTGGTGAACGTGAGAAAGAAATGTGGTTCATCTACAGCTTAAATTAGCTGAAGAAATTAAGTCCACAAAATATAACTATTGAGAAATAGTCATTAAAAAGGAACAGGGGGAAAACAAGAATTAAGTAAATGGAGAATTAAATGGGGCTCACATCATTCACCACACAGAGAACTCATTCACTGCTTCCCGAGATCCTCTGGTGGATCTATCAGGCCATCCAGAGGCAGGATGGGGTTGAAGCGTAACAATGGCACATCTACAGGTGGGCAGCACTCTTTTGGGTGGGACCAGCCATCTTTGGGCCGCCGTATGGGCGGGGGTGGAGGGAGCAAGTCCGAGTTTGCATTGATGCGACAACGTTCCCCGTTGCTACCCTTGACAGAACAAGCAGTGTCGTCGGCGAAGCCATCACTGTGGCAGCGCACCAGGAATGTGCCGCTGCTATGCCGGCGGTACATTACAGCGATCGCAGCCAGGAGGGTCAGGATGAGGAAGCTGAGCAAGAAGAACACCACGTAAACGCCCTTGGTTACCTCAGCAGACGGTCCAGATCTGCATCCTAGAAACAACCCCAGTGGACTATTAGTAAGCAGCAGTGTGATTTTATTTTATATGTACATTTAGCAAGCAAAGAATTGTAGAAATCTAGTCTTACTATGGAAGGACATTTACATGTGACAGTTGCTTATCAAGTTCATCATCAGGTTTAGTAAAACAATATATGCAATATATGCAATGCAATTATATTTTTCCATATATTACACGTAGATTTAATCATTATTTCAATATATAACATTTTTGGTAAATGTTATTTTACCTCTTCCTACATGACAAAGCTTGCTTATGGAGTCTTATGGACACTATGGTAAACATTATCTCAATATTTGTATGTGGTGATTTGCATTGAGAAGATAAAGTACATGTGGCCATGAAAAAATGTTAACATAATGTTTCACTTTAATCCCGGATCCAGCAGTCTATGTTTTTTATAGCAGAACTTCTGGGGAGAGACGGCAGAGAGCCTGGGCCGGAAACCAGAAGCTGAAAGGGGCGGAGTTACACCCCTTAGTACTGGTGCTGGACGAGTTCAGTGTTTGCTGTTAATTACAGGCTTACAGATCCCCACCCCCAGCATTATGCTTGGTCAAACCAAGTATGAAACACCCCGTTCACCCAGATTTGAGAGACCGACAGACGAAGAAGACGGTAAAGGAAGATCACCAGCAGTGGAACATGGGTTCACAAGGATAAGTCCGTACCGGAGGCCTTTGCGTCCGCACACGCGGTTCCCGAACCCAGCCGTGACACATCCAGGAATCCTGGCCGGCAGTGACACGAGTAGGATCCAAAAACATTCACGCATTCCGCGTTTGTATCACAAAGCATTAAATGAGTGCCGCATTCGTTGACATCTAACACATGGGATGCCAAAAGAGAGGATAGAAAGAATTATGTTTACACAATTGCACACAGATGACAGGACAGACATTTATGAAATGGTAATAATGAATTCCCATGTTGTCTAGATTGGAGAGGTAAGGACTATCAAAATGTTTCTTTAATTCTGCAGCGACCTTTGGACAGAGGTTTGAAACAGAAAAAAAACAAACCTCCTATTTGAATTTGGTGGTTTGCATGATATAATATTAGTATTCATGCAGCAATAGTAGTTTGCCCAAACCCAATGTAATGAACAGGGTCGACATACCTGCTGTGGAAACGGAGACAATGACTGCTTGCCCCTGGCTGTCCTGGAGCTTGACTGAAGTCTCTATGAGTTCCTGCAGCGCAGCATGGACGGTGGTGTGGATGTGCGGACCAGTGGCACCCTCTGAAATCTGCAGCCAGAGGATGTACAGGACTCCTGCACTCAACCTGCAAAACACACACAACCACCACCACCACTTGAAACACACAATGCTGGTCTGTTTCAGACCGACCAAATATATGGTATACATTTTATAAAAGTGGTTGCCAAGCAAAAGATGAAAATAAAGTAAAGATATTTTATAAACACACACACACTGGGCCAGGGTTCCCCTCTTAGCCCAGGGCTAGGTATGGAGTTAACCCTAGGCTAACCACCCTTTCTTCAATATGCCAGCGTTCGTGGAATGGATGCAGACCTTTTTATCCTTTTGGACAACATGTTTTTTGGGGTATGAAGAAATTCCAGTTCCTTGTTGATCTGAAGAAACAAGTCGTACAAATACAAAAAGGTTTTGAAATGGCACCTTGGCATGACATTTTAAATTACTTCACTCAAAATCAAATAGATATTTCATTTGAAGCAAGGTATTGGGATTTTAGCTAATTATTTAAGCTATCTAAAGGACACACACACACACACACACACACACACACACACACACACACACACACACACACACACACACACACACACACACACACACACACACACACACACACACACACACACACACACACACACACACACACACACACAACATACCAAGGCTTTTACGGAAAGCAGCAGTGACCTTGCCATACGGTCCCAGTGTTCCACAGGATCGTGTTGGAAGTTCACCTCAACGGCCACTTCAAAAAGGTGATCTGACATGGGCAATAAATAAATAAAGACAACACAACCAGCAGTACTTTTTTACAGTAACAAATCGCATGTTAAAAACTAAAAATAGTAATTTGCCCATATTTATTCCAAAGCCCCTTTGAATCTGGATCTTTACAATACCTACCACCAGGTATATGGCCAAACTCTGTGTGATTCCTGGCATCTCCTAGCAGACATGAGCACATTTAAGAAAGATTAAAACTACTGCACATTTTTGCCCCAACAGCCAATTCATGCCACAAGCCAAAATGTACTGAGAATCTGAGGTAAGGCCAGTGGCGTAACTATCGACGGTGCAACCGTTGCATTGCACCGGGGCCCAGACGCCGGGGGGGGGGGGGGAAGGAAGGAAGGAAGGAAGAAAAAAAAACAAAAAACAATCCGTCCCCCCCGTCAACAATCGTGCAGCAATATTTGCACCGGGGCCTATCATCATGTTACGCCAGTGGGTAAGGCAAACTCTAAAATGTGTCTTAAAGTGTACTGCCAAGTTAAATGTGAAAACTGTTGCTTTGTATTCTCTGAAATACTAGAGTAACTTAACACTTAAACATCATGACACCTGCAGCACTTCATGTGCATTGGACATGACATTCATTGGACAACAAGATTCAGAATATGGAGACCAATTTGGGTTGCCTTTACAGGGCGATGGCTCCCACTGCACACCTACACGATATTTACCCACCCGTTGTTCTGTGACCCGACAGTTGCTCCACCACGTTGGGATGTGCATGTGGTGGAGCTTGATCGGCGGAAGGAGGTGGCGATTCTGAGGTCTTATCGAGCCACGTGCCATTGCCCTCAACCTGCTCTGACCCCTCAACGGACGTGACTGCCGTCACATGTTCAGCTGGCAAACTGATATTCTGTGGGACTGCGGTGGTGAAACTGCTTTCATGTGACTGCATATCTTCTGCATTCCTGCGCGCGGCCTCCGGGCTGCGCGGCAACAATCTAGAATTCTGTGGAGAACGGACGTCTTCGTCCGAACCGCTCTCTCCTGCCTTTCTTCCCGTTCGCACTGTCACAATGGACGCTGCTGTATTGGGGAGCGCGATTAGCTCCTCCAAGGTGCCGTCATAATTCCCATGACCTAGTGAAGTTTTGTGGTCGTTTTCACGCACTGCGAGGCCATCTTCCTCTTTCAAAATCAGAGGGCCTCTTAGGGTGTCGTCTACTTCTGTCGGAGCCCCGGGCTCCCAGTGCTGCACCACAGGCAGAGAGGAGGTCTGGTCGTAGTAATCGTACACCAGGTCATAATTTTCTTGGGAGGGCAGTGCAGGACGTTCACCCAGGACTGATTCCACTTTCTCAATGTTGCTCTCCGGCAAAAATTCAATGAAGCCCCTCTCCCCAGAAGGAGGCATTTCTGTAGCGGTCGATTCCACCCATGAGCTTCTGGTGTGCTCCTTGAGTTTTTCAAGGGGCTTGTACACTGCTGTGGGTACAAAGGCCTGGTACCGCCCGTAAACGCCCCTGTACGGGTAACTGGGTTGCCCGCCGATCAGCAGGACGACGTGAAGCGTGTTGGAGATGGAGATGTACTTGGCCTCGCGCCAACAATTCTGCAGGATCTTGTGACCACCGAAGTAGCCCGTGGCCTCGTCCACATGGATCTGGTCCTCTTTGAGGTGGCAGACGTCGGGCTGGATCAGGTCTTCCAGGTAGAGCTGAATGCGCATTCTGGGATCAACCTGGATGGTCCAGTTGCACCACAGCGGCGGGTTGGAGCACAGGTAGTCCGGGGAGAAGAACTCCCCCCTCTCCCCACGCAGGACTTGGTGGCATCCCCGCAGGGCGAAGAACGCACCATCAGCCTTGTCAACCTGTTCATCTGAGTGAGAGTTGAAAGGAAGGGGTTATATGGGATATGGCTTCACTATGTGCTATCCGATGTTAACAATTAAACAAGATATTTCTTGTAGTAGCCTAATGCATTTTGTGTATCTTGGTTGATATGATATATTTATTTAAGGTTCACCCACAAGGTTTTTTGGTCAAAAGTGTTGTGGTTGTAGGTTTGTTTTTTCTAACCACAGAAACATTATGTTGAGGGAACTATCATTACATTAAACACATTATTAACGACTGGCTATAATCCAAATGGTTTACCTGAAACGTTTGGGACATCATTTCCAACCTAGGACAACAAAGCAACCGGAGGTTAATAGGAACTTTTATGTTAGGATTCCTACAGCGTTTACATTGAAGAGCGTGTCTCACCTGCGAGTTGCAGCACTTGGTAAATACGCCAAATATTAGCACAAAGATGGACATTTTTACATGTCCGAGACGACATGGTGGCATGGTGTCTTGTTTTTTACCTTCTTAATATTTTAATATGCAAATGTTTCTGGGTCTCGCAAGCCAGGTAACTTCTGTTAACACAATGTTGTTTTCCTTTTTCTGCCGCAAGGCGACACTCGCCAGGTGATATTTATTAACTGATTGGACGCAGCAGGTGTTTCCCCGTGTTGCCACGCCCCGCTGACAACCACATCGCAAACATAAACATACATTTATAAACATACCAATAATAATTAACATGAATAATCAAAGACACACACACTCAGTGGTACAGAATCGTCGCATTTGGTCGTTTACGTCGCACACCAGTTTACACCTACAATACTATTACTTAAGTTACCGCCAGGCCAATCAAACGGTATCGCAAGCCTCCGTCATTGATTTTCATCTTGAAGGCCTATTTTCCAAAAAATACAACAGCTCACACTGTCAAATTGTTGGCGGTTAACAACAAAATAACCCCTTACACATGACTATGTGATCAGAGCGGCTACCGCATATGTAGCCTACATGACTATTAGAGGTTGGTTCTGAAGTGTATGCCTGCAGGCACGTGGTTTCACAAATTAATATAAATAAACTGTAGGCTATTTTTGTTTTGTTAATACTAATAGGCCTGCGTTACGGTTGGTTAATAGCATCCATCCTATGTGGCCTCAGTGTGTTGTCTAGCACCTCCTGGTGAACCCATCAATGCATCATGCATTCACTTTGCAAAACCATTCTAGCTGTGTAAAATCCAGAGGACAACCATGAGATAAATAAGAGTAGGCTCCTATACTCGATGGTTAATGGTCGCCATTAGTTTATGCCTATATTCGTGTCAAAATTATGCTATAACTACTAGACCTATTAAATAGGCCTATTTTCTGGACTTTTATTGTGTTTCATCACTGTACACACTTTCCCAAATTCTTTGTTTCAAATAGGTGCTATTATTAGTCCCATCATTTTTAATAAATTGTAAACATAGCATAATATAATGCAGAGTGATATCTTACACGAAATACAAACTATAATGTATGCTTCTACAAATGGTGTACAATCCCAAGTAACATCATGTTATATGTCATATCACCACCAGGCACAACCAACTGTCATTCATCGGTTGTACCACTGGGTTGCGCTGAATAGCAGCACTAAAAAACTGACACACACACACACACACACACACACACACACACACACACACACACACACACACACACACACACACACACACACACACACACACACACACACACACACACACACACACACACACACACACACACACACACACACACACACACACACACAAAGGTTTATCAACCTTTTAAATCCCTTTTTAACTGTACTTAAAATGAAGCTCTTATTGATATAAAAACCTATACCTCATAAAATTCCATTTAATTAATTTGATCATATTAATGACATTGCTATGACAATGTTATCTGAAATATTTCAAAATCACAAAACTTTACTTTGTTATCAAGAATAAAGTTAACTTTGTTATCAAATATGATCCTTGAACAAGGCACTGTTATGCTCTCTCTTGCCAAAAGCACCAGGCGCTTGCAAAGTTAATTTAATGCAAAACCATCCATGTCACTTCAAACATCCACATGATACATCATCACGATCATCAATACATTTTTTACAATGTATTAGCGCAGTATATTTAAGCTGTGTTTTACACCTGAAGGTACAATGTGTAGAATTAAGTGCCATCTCTTGGCAGAAATGGAATATAATATTCATGAGTATGTTTTAATTAGTGTATGACCTGAAAATAATCATCATGTTTTCGTTCGCTTAGAAAGAGCCGTTTATATCTACATGGGGAGCGGGGTCGCTTTCCACGGGGGCCGCCATGTTGCACCGCCATGTTTCTACAGTAGCCCAGAATGGACAAACGGCTGTAGAGAAATAAAGCCTTCACCATTGCATATTGTTAATGAGAATAAAATAAGTTTGTTCACCAAAGTTTAGTAGCTGGCCCGGGGGGTTACCCTGCGGTCAATACGTTTTACAGTAATGTCCGCCCGCCAGGGACGTCCCAACATCAAAGTGTTTCAAATGTTTTAAGTTAAACATATTGGCTATTCAACAGATATTCATGCTCTGATTTAGTGATGTGACATGGTGAACTAAAGACGTGATCACCGGTATGAGTCCTGTGTGTCTAGAGGTGTCTACCTGCCCAGGAGACGGTCGGGCAGCGGCACTCCTCTCTATAGAGCCATCGTTTGGTCAATATTTCAACACAGTAGGCAAATTACAAGTACCCTGCCCTAAACAATAAACTAAAGAGCAATTAAACCAGATATGTCTCACGTTACAAAATGTTTAGAATGGATACAACATTAAAATCGCTGTTTAGAAGGCCAGTACAGGCCACCGTAGCTTCTGCTACGTCATTGGAAAGGGAGAGGTGAGGGGGGGTATTCAGTTTGTTGTAATCTGCAACCTCACCGCTAGATGCCACTAAATTTTACACATTGTACCTTTAAAGAGTTTAATAGGAAGATACCTTAATTCTAGTTTCTAATTCTTCTTTGTGTGTTTGGGGAAACATGGTTCAGGTTTGAAAGTTGATAAACTGTTCTGGTACTTAGTAAATCCAGTAATCCAATCCAATTTTCACTTTAACCCATCTCCATTAGTTGGGTGGTTATGCACAGCAGACATTTCTCCTTTTTGTATTGTAGGTCTTGTTGGGTGCTGTGACTTTAAAATGTCAAATGTAATGGGACAATTTGGTTGCAACTTATATACATTTAAGGGTATTAACTAGCGGAATTCTGCATTCAGCTCCACCACCCAGCTACCGTTGAACCAAGACGGAACCAAGATGGCTTCTAGGTGAATAAGGCCCATAGGATGTGTTGTGTGAAAAATAAGTGTGAAACAGTCAATTAGAAGATGTATGTTTACTGGCAGTCCAGGTCGGGGTCCACCAGCCAAGACCAGATTTGGATCATTTCTTGTGGAGTTCGATTGTGCACCAGTATCAAGTTCTTGTACACACATGGGTTCTTCCAGTACTTCTTGTCGACATCAAAGGTCCTGAAGCCCCTGTGTTTTTCCGGCACCAGGCCCAGCTTTCTCAAACACATCCCTGTGTAGACGTCATCAATAGGGAAGAGAGCCACCTGCTGGGAGACTTTGTTAAGACGTAGTGCCAATGACCCCGAATACAGGTACCCTCCTCCCCCTGCATAGGGAGGGTACTCGCCCACAAACACACTCTTCGGGATAAAGTACTTGAGCCTATGGTCCCGGTGTGGACTGGCATTCTGGATGACGTCACCTACAAAGAGATCTTTTGTCAGCACCTCTGGCAGATTTGTGAGGTAGTGGATGATTTGCCAGGTGTTGATGAAGACATCGTCATCCCCTTTCAACACGTAGTGGGCATTGGAACAGTGTCGACTGAACCACTCCAGGAAGAGGGTTTCTTTGATGGTGAGGTTCAAAAAGGAGTCCCTGTAGTCCCATTGGAGTAGGTCTCTGTGCAGCTCCACCTCGTGACTCAGCATCCCTGACAGGTCGGGAAAGTGGTCTGCCGACGTTGCGGCGCCAAGGAGGAACACTGTCACCACTGTCCGATTGGCCACGTTGCCTGCCTGTCCCCAGGACTGGCGAATGGCCTGGCGGCGATCAAAGTGAGGTACTAGCGACTTAATGGCCAAGAGTAGGAAGGGTCTATTGTCACACACGTGGGGTTGGTTGATGAGAATGGGGTAGGTCCTGCAGCGCATGTACAAAAGGAAATCCTGGAAGCGTTGCGGTAGGGTGTTGTAGTCCCCTACTTGACTAAAGACACGGTTGTCTGGGTCACAGGGTTTGAGGGCCTGGGTGTCATTAAGCCACCCTGGCAACCACTCAACGTCATTGGTGGGCGTAACTTTCAAGATAGGGTTGTAGATGAGATCAAGTTGTTGCTGCTCCCTGTTCCAGAAGGAGTCACTCCATTTCCACCAACGCCAAAACCTATTTGATGGTACCCTCACTTTTTGGATGTTGGCCTTGTGCTGGCCCAGGTTCCTTGACACAACCACCACGAAACAAATGAAGATCAGCATCATCATGGCGCAGAGTACCCTGGTTTTCTGGTGGACGACGGCCATAGTGCTTTGTCTTTGGGCCTATGGATGAAAAAAGAACACAAATCAACTAAAATTGCTATGCTAAGCTACACGTTTCAGGATCAGAGTCAGAGTGGATGCAACTATTTAAGGCTAGCATACTTACAAGACCAGGATACAATGGGACATTCAGAAACATAGCGACACACTTGAGCCTAGCTTTAAGAAAGAAAAAAGGCAGGAAATAATAATCTGGATGTCAGTGAGAGACTTGGTTTCCCCTCTTTTCAGAGCTGACACTGACTGTATACCAGGCTGTCATTTCATTGTTAATCCTCCAGGAACAAGCACGCATATGTTTCTCTCCATACCTTCCCTCCTTTTGCCTCTCTCTCCACTCCCCCTTCTGCAGTGACAGGCAGCCATCACATGTTTGTAATTTTGCCCCGTGCATGACATCAATTTACTAGCCTCAATCTGTGTCATTGTATGTTGATTATTGTGACAAACACTATTCAATTGCTGTATGCAACTGTTTTCTTTTTTCTCTAGGTATATTCTTCACTGAAAAAGGAATAATTAAAGTTGCTGTAGGTAAGATTTATTACATCTATTATTTCGAGATGACTGCCTCTGTGCCAATTTAGATTTCAGACATTTCTGACCAATCAGGGCATGTCCTCCCTGATTGGTTTGGACAAGTCATCTTGCTGGTCAATCACAGGTTGGTGAAATGCAACACTAGCTTTCTCAATGGTAGAAACACTTTAGCGAGGTAGGGAGCTGAGAGGGAAGGGACTTTTTTTGGTTGTTTATGAAATTATGCTTTAATTAAATTAAAAATTAACTTACTAGGATAAAAAATAACAGTAATTTAAATCCAGCATAAATTCTTTGACATCCAAAAATAACACAAGGTATGCAATCAAAAGCCTATTTGACAATGGGCCATGTGGGTTGCTGCTTTGCTAGACAAGAGAAACCCGTTTCTCGTTAAACAGGAACAGGTTGGCTAACTCAAAAACAACCTGGATGAGATTACTTGCAAATATCCTCTCTCTCTCTCTCTCTCTCTCTCTCTCTCTCTCTCTCTCTCTCTCTCTCTCTCTCTCTCTCTCTCTCTCTCTCTCTCTCTCTCTCTCTCTCTCTCTCTCTCTCTCTCTCTCTCTCTCTCTCTCTCTCTCACGGGATTATTAAGGAAGCAGACATTTCCCTGCGCCACTTTCAATGCAGCCGACATTTGCCACGTGTAAGAAAAGACGTGCATGTGTCAAAACCTAATTCATAGTCTACAATCAAAACCAAATACCGAAAGTCACAATAAGAGTAAAAGCAACAGGAACAGCTTACCTGGATAACAGAGCTGAAGGGGCAAACGGGACCCAGTGAGATCCGAGTCTCTCTTCACAACTCCTGGAGGATGAGCAGGGTTTAGCCGCCCTGTCCTGCTCCCCTCTTCGGCCCACAAGTGTACCCGTTAGGCCACATGGTTGAGCCTACCTGACCAGGTGTGGGTTATATCATCATCCTCCTCCCGAGGCGGAGTGGACGGTGAGTCTGCCTGCGCATGCGCTCTTCGTTCCGATGCCCGCTACTACAGTATGTTGGAGCGCGAATACTCCTCCGTAGGTCACGTGACAAAAAGCGCGCACTGTGATCTGGAGGTGAATTGCGCGTCTTACCGTCTTACTGCGGCATATGGTTGGTTATATCTAGTCAATGTGTTTCTCGGTCGTAAGTTTCCATCACAACACACCAAAAGTTATTAGGCCTACCTCTTGCCTACAATTATACCATAGGACTAGGCTATATTTACTTTTCTTTAATGCAATTTATCTTACAGCATTATAGATCTTTCTCACTTTATATAGATTTCTTTAATTATCATAAAATACCCCCCCCCCCCCCCCCCCCCCCCCCACACACACACACACACACTGGTAATGGCTGCTTTTATCATAGACTCTCTCACTACAAAGGGAAGCCCAGTGTAGGGTGGTGTCCTCTTTATCTCTCATAGGCCTCTGCCTCTCTAGTCTCCACCCAGAACAAACATGGTCATGCAGCTGTAAGCCACCCACAACTTCCCAAAGTCAGTAGCCTATACAATTGACATGGCATCCACAATGTTACATCCACAACATTAAGGGTTCAGTTTAGTTTAGCACAGTCTCTGGTAAAAACATGAAAAAAACAACATGTCATTGCCGTTTGGCCAATGAAATTACCAAAAGCGATTTGCAAAAAAGTTTCCTCTGTGTAGTTTGTCATTAAATTAAGAGAAGCCCTCAGTTTAAGATGGGAAAAAAGACGCCACAGAACCACAACAACAGTAGTGACTGATCATCACTCCTATTGTCTTACCAATATGTCAGGCAATGGTGACAGAGTCCTTGGAGAAATAGTATTTGATGTTAGATTTTTGGTTACTTTTCAACATGCAACGCAAGCCTGTTGGTGGCACACCAGCTTGAAATTAGTTGAGCTGTTTGCACAGGGATTTGTATAAACATGGCTTGTATAGTTTTATAGTTACAACTGATTTAAAAATGTAGCTGTGATTGAGCAATTCATGTATTTATTATTGCATACTAGAAGCAAAGCTTGGTCCAGATAATCAATACTTTATTAAAAAAAACATTTGACATCACATATTTATTAAAATAATAAATGTTACAATAGTTACTATAGAAAGTAAAGCTGATGGTCTACTTCATGACCTGAAACCACTACAATGAATTGGTTTTCCAATTTTGCACCAAGAAAACTTCTTGGATAAGCTTTTTGACACTGATCAATTTCAATTTCCACAGTGTAACTATACAGTCTTTCAATGCAAGAGGGTTAAAGGCCAGAACAAGTGGGACATCGATTGTATTGCACCAAAAAACCCAAACGGCAAACTTTATTTATATAAACAGAAAATTAACAAATTGTGAGAAGGTCCAAAGCTACAGTAATAACTCATGTTTAAGCAAATATTTAAGGGTATTTTCCAATACAACCTAGCCTGACCTCAGATAGATCTAGGACTTCGAGGAGTTGTACATTTAAAAAATATATATTCTTTTAAATCGTCATCCTGCTCCTAAATCTTCATCCTGCTCCTCCATGTCAAGTTGTAGGAGAGGAACCAAGCTGGGCAGGGGAAGGAACACCCACATCACCCACATCCTGGGTAGCAAGAGGCGAGGAACAGTACAAGACTCATGTCAGTGCTCCTAGCTGCGGTGCACAACGGCGTCAATGCTCCTCTGGATGTCGGCCATCTTCTTCAGCACCTGGTTGACTGTGGGTTCATCGCATTCCAGACACACGTACTCCGAGTCCTTGTGGAGGAAGAGAGTAGAGGGGGGCAGAGATCAATGCTAATTAAAATATACATTTGGGTCAGTTGCACTTTGGAGTAATCTACCCCTGGACACAATATAGGAGTTTCTCCTCTTAAGGCTAAGTTTAGGTAAGATCGTTTCCACGTACAGAACCTGGTGCATGTCTTGGCTGCAGTAAGATGGATAATACATGTAACCACACAATTCTACAAACAATAATCACCTGCTATTTAGCCAATTTAATGTTACTCATGGTTTGTTAGTGAAGCCCAGCCGGTCTGCCACTTGATGAGGATGCTGACATATACATTAGCTGACACGCTACTCAGCGAGGAAGAACCTGATCTGTACGAAAAGTATCACATGTCATCATGATAAAAGCATGAATAGATACCAAAGTAACTGACCTGGCAGACAATCAACTCTGTGGTCTGCCATAGTGACAGTGCATTGCAAAATGTGCAGCACGCCTATTCAACTATTCATTAAGGAACTACCTTCAGAGAACAGAATTATTGACGGCAATATGAATTCTAATTCTCATCATGTAGCTCAACAATGAGTGACCTCAGAGGTCACCATGGGAACAAGTCCTTCTCCTTATGGTCTGAATAATACTGCTTTACTAGGATGATGTCTTATGTAGTGACCAAACACAAATATTACCTCATAATTTATGCATTTATTTATTAAGCTCTTGGAGCCTCAGTGTACCACAAAGATTGAGAAAGTAACAATCCAAATATCAGAAAAATCTACATTACATATTTTGTGTGTGGGTGGGTAGCCTCAGTGTTTGATACAGAAACCAAATTTTAAAATGACCCTGTGTGGTGGGTAGCCTTCTGTGTATTATTTATTTTGTGCCACTGTATCAAACACTGAGATAAAGGGCATCCCAAAGCATTAAAAACAACGTTTGATTTCAAAGTTTGGTTCTATGACCAAAAGACAGCCTTCCAGAAACATCGATTCACACCAATTGATACTACTACTACTACTAATACTACTACTAATAATAATACTATGATGACACCACGTTTTTCATTGTAGGTTTACGATGTAGGATTTAAAACCACAAGACCCTGCTTCATTTACAGTCAAGACAGGAGGTAAAATGGATCTAAAAAATAAATACATGCATGACTTTGATTGTACCCCTCCTCATTTTAGAAGTTTATGTCTGAAAATTGGTGTCATTTCCATCAGAATTTCTCTAGAGAGCTGCTGATTAGATGGGAGTCAGAGGAATTGGTCTTGGGGAACAGAAGTGGGCCGGTACACTATCACCATTAATATTATTAGACTCATTGAAAGAAAAAAAAAAAAAGAGGGCAGGAGCTCTATTGAAATAGGGACAACAACTTTATAATCATTCTGAGGAGGAGGAAGAGAAGGGAGACAATGGAAAGATTTAAGACAAGAAAGCAAGACAAAGTAGGATAAGATATGAGGGTGGTGGTTCCTTAAAGGACAAGGCTGGTTTTGATCAAAAGCTAAGTACAGGAAAAAATAAAAATACAAAAATAATAACTAGACATGTTCGTTCAACTAGGTAATTTAACTTTGACCGCGAGTTATAGCGCCCCCTGTGGTCAAGGTGATAGGCCTACTTGGAAACAGGTTGTGGTTTCTATTGCTGTCTTTCCACTGGTAGTACCAGCTCGTCTCGCCACGCCTTAATGTGGCTCTACTTGGTTTGGTTTCAGACGTGTTGCGTTTCCATCTAGAATTAGCATCTCTTCAAAGTGGGTGGGTCGTCATCAGTGACGTACTTATCCACGCGACACATAAACTGGGCTGGCTGACAACACTCAGGAGGAGGTATTTCAGACACCGAGAACACGGTACCCAGAACACGCTAAGAATCGGGCTTCTTCATTGGTTCTCATGATGCGCCTGCGCGTTTCGTCGCCGGTCTCAATGCCTTCTTGAGAGCGGGAAATTGTTTGTGATGGCTTTTTTAAATGTGTGTTAACGTTTTAATGATTCAGGTTGCGTTTTAATGATTAGGGTTATGGTTAGGGTTAGGGTTATGGTTAGGGTTATGGTTATGGTTAGGTTATGGTTAGGGTTAGGGTTATGGTTAGGTTATGGTTAGGGTTAGGGTTATGGTTAGGTTATGGTTATGGTTAGGTTATGGTTATGGTTAGGTTAGGGTTATGGTTATGGTTATGGTTAGGGTTATGGTTAGGTTATGGTTATGGTTAGGGTTATGGTTAGGTTATGGTTATGGTTATGGTTAGGGTTATGGTTAGGGTTAGGGAAATGTCCCGGCTACGCTATGACTGTAGGAAACGGAATTAGCATGCTTCAAGGATCGAACCAATCAGGGAGCGAATTCTTGCATACTAATTAGGTAAGTTATCGTGTTCTGGCCCTAGAACACGGCTACATCCATAGCTCCTCAGGAGTGTCTCCACCTCTGCCACGGTCCACAGCGTGTTCTTGCGTTGCGTTGTTCCTTCCATGTTGATCAGTAATCGATGAACGCAGATGCTAGTACTGTATTTAAAGGTAGCGGGTGTCAGGCTCAGACGTCGTGCTCATCATGAGTCGTCAAGTGACGTCACTCTGTCCAATCAGTGGCCGGCTGCCAGCTTACGTCACACAAAAGTATCAGCTCAGCTCGTTTGGTACTTATACGGAGGTGATACTAAAAAAAAGCACCAGTTAGCAGGTACCAGATATCGGCAATAGAAAGGCAAAAAAGCCGCGCTAAGTCGAGGCGAGACGAGCTGGTACTACCAGTGGAAAGACGGCATAAGTGTACCAACTTATGGCAACTCTGAGTTGTTCACCTTTGGAGTGGTTGAAGTCAGTGTTTTTTCCCCATTGACTTCCATTATAAAAAAATAGCTTTGTGAGCACCTGCAACATTGGTAAGTTTAAATCTGAAGCGGACTTGTGATTGATGGAATAATGCTGGCTCATTTGCATTATCGTTTTTGCACAAAAGTGTCTTTTGGTCAGGACCATCTAAGGAGCATATGTACCAAAATTGGTGTCATTTGGATTTACGGTTCATTTTTCAAAGTTTTACAAAACTTTCAAGATACAGAAAAAAAAATAAAAATAAAAAAAAAAATAAAAAATAAAAAATAAAAATCGATCCAGACGGACCTTAGGGCTGGGCTTTAAAGGTGATAATAACGGTGTTAACACATTCGTTTTAACGCCACACATTTTTTTGACGCATTAATGCAGGTACTGGCCTTTTTAGACGGGCACGATGTGCGCCCACTAGACATGCATTTTCAATGAGAGACGGATAAGGTACTGCTGCTCCGTGCCGCGCCGCGCCGCTCGCCTCTTAAAAGGCCAGTACCTGCGTTAATGCGTCAAAAGATGTAGGTAATAAAGTGAGCAGGAAACATTGGAAAGTGGAAAATTAGATAAACAGGCCTCTTGGATACTGCAGGTAGAACCCAGACAAGACAGACATCACAGAACGAGGCCAGGCTAGGGCCGGTAACTAGGGCCCCGACGTGGAGGAACAGCACTTAGGCTATACTTCCATTTTTGTGTCTGTATTTTGAGATGCATAGTTTCTTGTGCTTGAGTTTGCCATGAGTTGTGATTTGAGCATATTGGTAAATGATTGACCTGTGTGGGTCCCTGGATTGTTTGGGTCTGTTGTTTTGTGTTAAATGCTGGAAAAAGGGTTGGACACACTACATTGTGTTTTTGTTCTTAATTGATTTCCAATAAAAAATATACATACATTTGCATAAAGCAAACATATTTGTCCACTCCCATGTTGAAAAGGATAACGGATAAAAAATGTGCGATTAATTTTGGGATTAATTGCGATTAACTATGGACAACAGAATAACTGGCTTTGCAACCACACTAATAATAACAGTCAAATACATAATGCGCACTGATTTTGCTAACCAAAGCGACAGGACCTATCTGACTTAATGTAATGCATTTCTGGACATCAATGGAAGTTAAGCATGTGTCTATTGAGAGCATTGTTGCTTTTGATTTTCATTGAGCACATTGGCAATAAGAAAAACACATTGGCCTAATCTATAGTCTATAGGCCTAAAGTATTAAATGGCTATTTCAAAACTCCCTAGAGGATGAAAGCTTCTCTTCAGGAGAACCAAACCCCCCGACCCAGCCTTTAAATGTTTATTTTTAATCCGGCTCCCCTGTAAACGCCCCTTCAATTCCGTTTCCATAAGCAGAGGACAGGTGTGTTGCATCAGCGCTTAATCAGCAGGTGACCAGGTAACCATGTCCGCCCCATCAGAGGTTATGATGTGTTCAGATTTAACAAGGTAATTATCCAAACACCGTTCTCAATTAGATGCAGAGTAGTCTATTTCGAACATTTATACATTTCCTCATTTTATATATCAATGTTTCATGATGGATCATCATTACTCCAGACATCATTTGATTTAGATCTCTGTTTTGACGTCTGTCTGACAACAGATGCTGGTTCCAGTGGGGGTCCTGACCTCAATAGCTAAAGTGCATCTACTCAAATACATTAAAAGAAGGTCTTGCCCAGGCAAACCACACGCTGGCTGCCAGACCCCCCAGACTGGAGCTGGACTGCAGTCTGCAGCGTTGCTTTTTGGTGATGAGAGGGGGGGGGGCATGACCCTTATTTCAAGTTCAGCTAGTGTCTTTGGCACTCATTTCAAATACACTACGCATGCAAACAGGTACACTTTGCTCAATAGACATGTACATGCGAACCGAGAAGCCACTTGGATCATCCCATCCACTGATTATTTTACCCTAACAACAGTGTCTGGCAGTAACTACTTCTCAAAACTATTTATATTGAATAGTTTAAAGTAGATGTGACCAAGCCATTAGGTCATACAGACCTAATCTAATGCACCCAGTGCAGAGTACAGTGTGTGTTGTGGTCATGGTATCATATTGTGACCATATTACTGATATGGATAACTGTAGAAATGCTGAAATAAGTATATTACCTAAAGTAACCTGAACTTTTTATTTCCCCATAGTCCTCAAGGTTTTTTTTAGGGTTGCACCGATACCTCTTGTTCATGACTGATAAAGACTCAGATATGCTCTTTTTTTCATTAAAAAGGTGAATATTAGGCTAGCCCATTTCTTATATTGTAAAATATGAATAAAAAATGCCCAGTAGAGCACAGATCTCCACCAAAGGTCAACCTCTAATGAGCGTGAGCAACCTCCCCATGCCGAACTTCCTGAGTGTGGGCTTTGCCATTACACTAATGCTAACATGCTAGCATGCTAATATGCTAGCACACTACAGTACCAACACGCTAGCGCATACTCCCGCGCTTTTCCATTACAATGCTAACATTCTGGCACGCATGTGCTTGCCCTCCATGGCCCGAACACACTAAAACATTTAATAAATATTATTATTACTACAACCACTTAGTTTAAAGTCTCTGTCGGTTTGCCGATTCTCACACTGGACAGCAGGTGTCAAAATGCTACCGAAGTATTCGAATAGTGTTCTAATATTTGAACACAAAACTAACACAGGATAATTCAGTTATTTGAATATTTGGGGCCAGCCCTATGAACAAGCAGAAGCTAAACTTAAATATGACTTTGAGTTCCAGCAGCCAACTCCCCTCTCATCACAGCTGCTATATTTTCATTTACTCAAGCTCTCTCAACAGTAGAACAACCAGAAATTTGGTAGGTTACCTGATTTCCTAGAGGTTGGTTATGTGTCTCTTTATTTTTTTTTTAGATTAGATTCAACTTTATTGTCATTGCGTACAAGTACAAGTACAAGAACAAATAAAACAGTTGCATTGACGCTGAAGACCTGTTGTAGACCTACTTTTTTCCACACAGAAAATTGAAGGGAATCGATAATGGCATTGGTATCATAAAATCACTAACAGGCCTTTGTCATGGTCATTTTGTAATGTATGCATTCTCTGCACTGCTTTATACTGTGTCACTCTTGAGCCCCCTGACTACATTAGTGTGAGTGTGAGTGTTGATTGCGCATGCACAACATAAAAAAAAGTAAGGGAAGAAAAAAAAGGATGAGTGTCGGAACTATGCTATGCAGTTGCTATTCTTTAATGTATAAGGGAAGTACACTTATATCTTATATATAACACTTTACACTGGTAGAGGGGTTTCGGTGAGTTCATATCCAATAAGTATTGACACAGTCCATTGTAATGTTGAAGAGCGGTAGAACAAAAATCGAAATATGAAATAATTATCAGTGCACAATATTTCATACCACCGGGGTGAGGGTAAGACAACACCGAAGGCCTGACCTGTGAGGGGCAGCCGAGCTCCAGCTCCAGCAGGGCCACGGGTCCGCTCTGGGCCGCCTCCTGTCCCCGACTGCTGGACGTCTGCAGGTCCACCCTCCACGTCAGGCCCCTGAGCCCCGTCTCCCAGCGGCTCTGTGCCACGAGTCTCTCCCGCACCCGGGCCCGCTGGCTCTTCCAGAAGCGAGAGAGGGCAGCGGCCTGCGCCTCGCTCATCCCTCCGCCGCCTTGCTTCTTCATCTGGGCTGTGAGAAAGGCCTCCAGCTGGCCATGGTCCATGTCTGCCATGGCGATGGACTGAGAGGGGAAGAGCACAACAGCAGAAGACAGAAGAGCACTTGCTCCCTTTAGCTTCGGCACACAGCGCACACTAATACCAAACTTATTACTGCGAGAGTTGAGACAAATTATTAGAGTGCATCTATTTGAAGGTCCCCTTCAATAAAATATGTATGGAGTATGGAGTAAAAAAGAGTATAAAATACACAGTCCAAGACATTGGGTCACATCATCTGTGTGCTAGCACTGCCCTCTAGTGGCACAGCCCATACGTTTGACAACTAGCTAGCTACGTGATAGCATTTGCGAGAGCAAAGACAATCACTTGTATTGAGGAAATACTCGCCAACAACGTCTTCATCATTAAAGTTTAGACTCATGACTTTCTGACGTGTGCCAGAAAGCGTCTCTGAAATCAAGAAGTCATTGTAACGCGTATAGGGGGACAGACGCTTGTATACCACTCGTGTTTTTGTAAGTAGTGAGACAGTAAAATGCAGCATATTGGTGACAAGTCTTCTCGAGCATTAAACTGTTATTTTTTCGTCGCTTCGTAGGTTAACCACGGAACCGTCGCCTACCTTTAAAAGCCCTTTCATTCTTTCATGCAAGGCATTGAAATCCTCCTGGGAGAGATCAGGGTACAATTCAGTCTTGAGCAGCTCTTCGGTGATTTCTGCATTATTGTAATATGCTTTTTGAGCTATTCCGTTCAGCAACCCAGTCAACGATTTTGTCGCTTCGATGTCGGCCATGTTTCACTGTTTCTATTGTGGTCACGTGACCTGAAGGTCACGTGCAGGGATGCGGATGACAGGTCACGTGTGTTGGCGTTGCTCGTTCCTCTGGGCGGGCATACAATACAACTTAACATTTTGTTTGGTGTGTCTGTGGTTGACTCATATTTGTTTGCTTTTTTGTTTGTTTGTTTGTTTGTTTGTTTGTTTGTTTTTAGAGCCCACCCACTTAATGACGCGAAATAAACGACGTGAAAACGACACGACCATGAAACTGCAGCAGCTGCTAGCGTCAGCCAATCACAGAGAGTTCATCATCCATCTAAAACTTGTTATCAGTTGCAGACTCAAATATACAATGTACTTTAACAATCCCAGACGGGACATTTGGGGATGTTATAAGGAGGTTTATACTATGTCTCAGCTAGATGTGGGAGTCCTAAGGTGATAATCTAATGACTGCCAGCTATAACATGTTGTATAACATGTTATAAGGTGACCAGATTTCTGAAATGAAAAACAGGGACATTTGTAGTTTGACGGTGATCAATCATTTACCAATCAATCGCTGTATTGTATTGATAGCCTTTTGTTTATGATTGTGGCATCGTCATGCCTGCTTATGGTATAAAGTCCATAGATAGAGGCCTGGCGAGGTCGCGTCACAGCCTATCAGCTATACACAATTACCAACTGTCTCGAAATTAATATTCATGAGCAGAACCTTTTCCATTTAAAAAGCTATTCATATATTTTTTAAATCCTATTTTCTTTTTAAACAGGGACATTTCCGGGGACAGCTCCAGCCGGGGACTGTCCCCGGAAAATTGAGACATCTGGTCGCCCAATGTTATAATGTTGTTATTATAAGTTATACCACAAATAGGTCTTCAGTCACTTTGTTGTGTAGTATATCCTGTAAATCATAAAAAAATGAACTTGACCAGAATCTAAAAGTAAGGACTTGTGAAAAGACACCCAAAGAAGAAGATTTCAAATGAGCCAATTGACAAAGGTGGAATTGCACTCCTGTGTTGCCATGGGATCCTTGTCAAACTGAAAGGTCCCACAGCACGATGCTTGCACCCCCATACTGAGTGATGCTGTTACTTGAAGAAGTCATCATACGTGTGCGTGTGTGTGTGTGTGTGTGTGTGTGTGAATGTTCTGGAAGACTTCTTGAGTTGTGCGGTGGTGTTCTTCTAGAGCAGGGGTGTCAAACATATGGCCCGCGGGCCGGATCCGGCCCGCTAGATGGTTTAATCTGGCCCAGACTTGTAGAGAATAAATTTATGAGGATGTCAAAAAAAAAAGTAAATCTCTAGCCCATTCCTGTGAGGAGTTATGATGTTTTAAAGAAATAACCGCAATGCTCAATTCAGCCGCTAGAGTATATCTTTCTAGCTACTGTTCCTCCTTTAAAGGCCACTCTCAGCCACAGATTTTTCCTTTCATTACATACAACATAATGTTTCTTATCATGTGCTTTACCAAGGTAAAGCACATGATGTGATCAATAGGCCTAGCCTACCGCTCTTCACTAAATCACCGGAGACTGGATGGGGATCAGGAGGCCAATTGTGTGAAACCCAACGCAGGCCGGTCGTTATACCACGATACTTTAGAAAGTCATACTCCACATGTTTTCAATGGAACCAAAAGTCAGAGCTCTATTTGATCAATAACCTTTGAGTATTGTGCCCTGGCCATAAAACGTAACAACATATCGTAAAATGGGGCGGAAATGAATCAGGCAGCAGGGGCAAGGGTTAGTTGAGCCTCCCTGATGCATATCAGCAAGTGGTTTTGGTAGACATAAGAGTGTCAAAATAACGAGGAGCACCATCTCTTCAGTATGGAGCTGCTTTGGCTATATCTTCTAATTGTCTCTGTTGGTGTAAAGGATGTTGATGGAAGTCCATTAGGTGAGTGTGACTGTGACAGTGGTGACCCACATTGTATTTTACTTTTAATTAAATTGCACAGTTTGGCAACAATGGGTTGTGGGAAAATAGGTTAATATCATAAATATATTTGTATAGATGGTATACAATATTGTATAGATCATGTATAGACGGTATATAATAGGTGGTATAGATTTAACATTAAATATAGAAAGCTGGTATTTGTGTTGAGTATGTGTGGTTTGATCTCAATACATACAGTTATTCTGTTTACAATTATGTTTACGCCTTAGTAATAAACAGTTTGATTTATTTTACCTGAATTATGCATTTTTAGGGGGGTTGTATTGTTAAACTGCATGAATCAATATTTTTGCCTTTTACAAATCATACCATAGTTACACTTTTGAATCTAGCGTCCTCCATTCACATGGCTGTACCACCAGCACCCACCCATAGACATACATGTCTCTTTAACGCACATCCTGGACTATTATACCTGACCATTGCACATATTATATATACTGTGAACTTTGCACATCCCCATATTGTCCATATTGTACATATTTGTTATTTTTTAAAGTAACATATTTTTTATTATAATAATTATGGGATATTTTCTATCATATAATTATGTTCTTGATAGTACCTGTTTATTGTATGTACCATTCACACCAAGGCAAATTCCTTGTAAGTGAAAACTTATCTAGCAACGAATCTCATTCTGATTCTGATTCTATGTCTGTGTATGTACATGTGTAATTTCTTTTTATTTTAAAGTTACTTCAACCATAAATTGTGCTGGCTCAGATGACAATTTGGGTAACGTGGATGAGAACTATACAGGTACAATGTTTTTTTATTGAGTAAGTAGTATTTAAGTAGAATTGGTGATTAGATCATGAAGTGACAATACAGCTTGCCAGCTGTTAGCCTGTTAAGGGGAGCATAGATGGTAGATATGCTGATTTTATTGGTTGAATTGTGAAGCCAGTCAGCTTGGACAAGTTGTCAGACACAAAAATAAATCCAGCTATAGAGGAAGATAATGTAAAATTGTATTTGGTGTCTAATATTATTTCATCAACCATTGCATGAAAATATTTGCTATCTATTTGTCAGTAATAATCAAATACGATTTGGTGGAGCATCACATATGCACATAGTTTTACATAGTGACAGTAATTACAATTTAAATAAATGATAATAATAAATATCGTGTAATAATGTGTTATCATGTTATGTAGGTGAACGCTATGAATAGGAATTATCTAGTTACATCTTTTGAGTTGCCTGTGCCATGCATGTTAAATGCACGTATGTTTAAAATGTACAGGAGATATAGAGCTAGTGACTGGGATCACAGCGGGAAGCAGAGTGTCCCTAGTACCTTACCTGTTATCTGAGCACCTTGACTTCCTGGAACTGAGCTTTGAGGTTGGACAGATAAATGCCACAGTTCGCACCAAGAAGAAGTTGGACGCAGAGGTTTTATCTGATGTGAGTCTGATGGTTTGATGTGTAGTGGATGGATGAATGGATGGGGAGATGGTGGAAATACATTAATTATTTGGTGCAGCTGTCTACAGGTCTTCACAAAGTATTAAAAAACCCTACTATTGATTTGTCCAATAATGCATAACTTAAATTCATGATGGCATTGTGGATTTGGAACAAATGTATAGGTGAATATAGATATAGATTTGTCTATACTATATGGGTGGTTCAACTGTGAATTGATGATAAACAGACACAAGGAAGCATAGATAATGGGAATGTTAGAGGGGAATAGCATCAGTTTATTTTTAGCAACTGTTAATGATTTCCTTATAACACATTTTATACTGTTCATGTTTTACAGACTGCGGGACACTTATATTATGGCCTCATTTGTGATGATCTAGTTAAGGTATGTAAGTAAGAAGTGAGTAAGATGTTCCTCTATTTGCCATTTGGAAAAGGACAAACATCTTTTAAAAAAATGCGAATTTACTCCTATAGTTCCCCAACACGCGGACACTACATGTCAATGATTTGAATGACAACGCACCTGCATTTACAGAAAAGCTGTACAGCACAACAATATCTGAGGTAATCTATTGGAATTGAAGTAGAATTGAAGTAGAAACATGGGAGTTTATATTAACACTTAGGTCTTACGGTGTCACAAAAGTTAAATACATTATTAATACAGCCACTGTATGACGATTATGATTATTTATTGCTAATTATAAACAACATTTGAAGGTAAAAACTATGCACTTGTTTATTTAGCATTAAAACTCCTACTCCTGACACCATTTTACCGAATAAATGTGACCCAGTAAATAGCACATGATGTTTTGTTCAATACATGACTTTGAAGGTTTGTACAATATAATACACAATAATACAAAATAAAGTACCTGAAAAATCATTCATCGTTTTTTTAGTTTTATTGGCTCCAGAAGTTATCTAAGCTCTCTTTTCTCAGATACTGTCTGTTAACAGTACGGCTTTTCGAGTTGAAGCCACAGATATGGACATCTCTAATGACAATAATAGGCTGTCATATTCTATCCTGGTAAGATTTAGTCATTCTTATTTTTGTTTATTCATTGTTTTCAGTTACAGTCAGAATGGCTAGGGAAGCAGCAATGACATCACATTGATGACAGAAAATACAGTGAATGTGAACTTGAACATTGCCCCAAAAATGGGAGAAAATATCTTTAAAAAATCTACTTGAAGTACAACAGACAATTTTATAAAAAGAAAAAGGGGGCAAGGCTTGCAATTTGTTATGTACAGTTATGTTATTATTTTGTCTGACAATGTCTTTTTGCATACCATGACAATCTTTTTTCTGTCTCTCATAAGTCCGGAGCTTCAGAAGACTTTATGTTTACTGAATCAGGGACTTTCATTTTGAAAAGGCGCCTGAATTACAACTCACAAAAACAATACACCTTTACTGTGAAGGCCCAGGTAATTATATCAAGGATATTGTGAAATGTGTGTGTACAGTAAAGCTCATCAAGTGGAATTGCAGCATGATAGGAAACCTTCATAATGTTTTTATTCACATGGAACATGGAGTCCTACATACACACATTGTGTGTGAATGTGTGTGTGTTTTTGTGTGTGTGTACAGGATGAGGGTGGTCTGTTTGATAACGCTACGGTGCTCTTCGACATTGAGGACGCTGATAACCTCAACCCTTATTTCAACCACAACTTATATCAGGCTTCAATTCTTGAGAACCAGGTTTGTCAGTAAATCACTCTTGCAAAGCCTCAGATGCAGAGGTGTTCAATTAGATTTCAATTGTAATAAAGGGCACACAATGTGTGTAATGTCTTCTGGATTGTTGCAAAAATAAAAAGTAAAAGTGAGCAAAGAAAGATGTGTCATATGAAAGCAGTGCAATTTTAGAAGCTTCAAACAACACAGAATACGTTATTAATTGTACTTTTACTCTTTTATTATAGATAGGTCTGTTCCATAGTATAACGCCTGAGGCCATATGGGCTCGGGATGGAGACACTGGGATCAATGCGACCATTGTTTATGGAATCACTGAAGGTGAAATATATATACCGTACAGGCTATGTTGTATGTTACATGTTAATATAACCTATATCTACCCAGTTAAATGTGCACCTGGCACAAACCTTTTGGAATCCTTTATGGTATATTGCAGTTGATTTCATCATGCTAAATGGAAACATTACACATTAAACATTTTTCTCAGTGTCTCCACCCAAGTATGCCGATCACTTCACAATAGACAGCAGCAGTGGGGTCGTGTCTTTGCGCACTGCCATCGACAGAGAGGAGCTGGACGGCACCATGATAACTGTCAGCCTCAAGGTATCTCAGCCACAGACTCATCTTGCTCATGATGTTACGCTGTTGTCTAAAACACACTTGTGGTGATGGGACTGTCATCATGGTGGTAGTGGTGGTGATAATAGGAGTGGATAATAGTTGGAGACTGTCAGTTACAGGGCTCAAACCTGCCACTGCATTTTGAACTTGGATACAATATGCTTTACGCTCTTATCTACAACACGTATGCAAAGTAAAAGTGGCCCCTGTAGACTCTCATGTATCAGATATTGCTGAGATAGATATCAGATATCTCCATCATGGCCAAATCATGTTAATACTGCAATACGTGTTACTTTTATAACCCGGTGACTGAAGTCTTATTTCTGACCCTGTCATCTGAGTATTAGTCTTACTGTATGTCTAAGAGTGACAATGGCTGACTTATAGAGCTGACATTTGTTTTTGATTCTTCATTATGGTGACAAATGTCAACCCCCTGCCCCCCTCCATATTTTCCCAGGCTGCCCAGGGTGATGACCCTTCCAAGACAGCTAGTACCGTAGTGATTGTTGCCATCAAAGACGTAAATGACAACGCCCCGGTGTTTGATCAGCCAGGCATCTATGTAACCATTTTGGAGAACTCTCCTTTAGATGTTGTTGTTTTCATGGCAACGGTCACCGACGCAGACCAGGTTTGTGCAAATCAGTCCTAAAAAAACAAATGGTCTTTTGAAACATATATTTTACCTGAAGCTATTTTAAAAGTACTCAGTGCCAATAACATTGATTGATTCGACATACAAATGATTGCATCTGCCTATTGATCATTTTTTAGGGTGGCTTTTTGGGAAACCTGAGTATTATTCCTGAATCAGTTCCCTTTTCTGTGAGCTCTGATGGCTCTGTGAGGGTGAAGGACTCCACTGCGCTGGACCGGGAATCACATAAAAGCATTGCTTTTCAGGTAAAACATAGATTAGCCACAATTCTATTTTAATTTATTTGAGGAATCACTTTTGTTTTGTTGATTTGTTGTGGAATAGGATCTATTGTATGGATGAGAAAGCTCCCTTCTAGGCCCTAATAAGAAATGTAATGGGGAATTAAAATAATAAAAGCAATCCCTTCAATCCCTCCTATCTATTTGGAATATGAATTAACACCACATTTTCACATGGCATGCTTAGACGTGACACTTACCATTTCAGACGCAACCTGATGGTAGAGTCTGGACATTGATGTTTGTTGCACCACACAGCATTTCTAGCTTGCATAAGATGTTTCTTTTTTACATTTTAAAAAGGTGACAGCCATTGAGACTGACCCCCCTAACCGTGTTGCACGCATGGATGTGAATGTGACTCTTCTGGATCAGAATGACAACAGTCCTAATTTCACTAAAAGCCTTTACATTGTAAGGGTGATTGGAGAACAAACAGAAGGAATGCCATTGGTCCATGTAAGAGTTCAATATCATATCAATGCTGTTGTCAACATTATTCTTAGTTGTACTAGTTATAGGCCAAGGACAATGAATTAACTCCCAATAATCCACTTTTCACAGTTAACATATTTTATTAACAAAGGTACTTACTTACATGTTTTAAACATACAATCAGAGATGTTACCCTTGGAGGATTTTGTTTACTCAAATTCCAACTGGCATTTGAGTGAGTAACAAAGTCCTGAAAAATGACAGCATTTAAAAAAAAATCTGTTATGATACTCTTCAAAGGTCAAAGCAGAAGACCCAGATGAAGGTCAAAATGGAGAGATCACATACTCCCTTGACTTTGGAAACAAAGATGGATACTTCTCAATCAATAGCAACAGTGGCGAAATAACTCTGAAGAAAACTTTTCCACTCATGGAGGAATTCTCTTTATTCGTAACAGCCAAAGATGGTACATATAACATTTTGTTTTCCTCTGGGAAATAAGTTATCATTAAGATACTACTATTTTACTTTACTTATTAAAGGCTAAAGGCTAAAGCAAATAATAATAATAATAATAATAATAATAGTATTATTATGTATAATCTTATATATAATACTATATTGCTTCTCTCCCCCCCTCTAGGGGGCGTAGTGTCTCGTTCCTCTTTTGCACAGGTGAACATTTTTGCAGGAGATTCCAAACCACAGTTTACCCAGAAAACCTACAGTGGCACCATAGAAGAAGAACAAGACCCTGGAGTTGAGATCCTGAAAGTATGTTTCTTCACCAATATTTTCTAACACAGTATCCTCCTAACCACCAATTGAAGAGAATGGGGTATATGCATTGACGTGTTATTTTTCAGCTCGCCATTATAGTGAAGGTGTTCTTTTAACACAGAGAATATATATTTTCTAACATGTGAGCAACATCTCCTCTTCCTGTCTCGGCAGACAGGCCCTTCTAGGAATATCTATATGTCGATACCCACTTGCGGTCAGGCCGTAGGGCCAGACTGCTGTGTCATGTGATTGCAGATAGCAGAACAAAGTACCCATTATCTCTGGATTCACACAGTTGAGAGGGGCTTCCTCATGACCCTCTAAGTTAACACAAGTAATGAGTAGGTTTAGTAGTAGTATGTATAGGTTGATTGTTATTATTATTACGGAGGGGCTTTCTCGTGATTGTCATTATTATTATGTCAGCATGTAAGGGAGATATGTTTGATAAAAATAATTCAGAAATCCCAATGTTATTTTTTGATAGGCAGCAACTGGAGCCAAAACACTATGTGAATGTTATTGAATGTTATTTGACTGCCATTTTTCTCACTGCCATTTCTGATTTCTAAAGGGAGCCCACTGTGTCTCCAAATATTTGCTATTCAGATTTAGTAACTGTAAAATGTACTGACTTTGACTTCGCAATTACCTGTCTGGCTATGTGGCAGTATTGGGTTGATGTGTCAGGTTCTGATTAGCATTTACAACTGTGGAGTGTGTGTGAGTGAGTGTTGATAGTTTACAGCCTCACCTGGCCTGAGTCAGACTGATTAGACTTTGGGGCTGGGTGTGGTGCATGAGTAATCATGGCACCCAGGATAAACCCAGGGCCCCAGCAAAAGCCACTAAGGTGGCGTGTGGCAGAGTCAGTGGCAGTAGACTCTGCCACACGCCACCTTAGTGGCTTTTGCTGGGGCCCTCTGACGCAGGACACAGGTAGATGTTGTTTGACGAAAGGCATTTACTGGAAAAGGCAAGATGGTATTTGCCAAGCAGATGGTATATGTTGCCATGACATGAGTGTGTGTGGTGATAACTGGTTTATCCTGGGTGCCGTGATTGCTCTGGTGGGGCAGCACACCACAGGTGTGCAGCCCCACCCAGCCCAGAGTCTAATCAGTCTGACAGACAAACCAGCTATCAACAACACACACTCCACAACAACTTTACCACCAACCTTTACCACCATAAAATGGAACTGCAATTATGTTTTTCTCATGCACAAGTGATACCATAGCAACAACAATTAGCATTTAAACCCTACAGACCATTTTAACCCTAATTTGACAAGTACGTTTACTTGTATAAAAGTGTAAAAGTAGTAAAACTAGCATTGAATGCATTTACATTTACTCAACACTAGTTTTCATCTTCAAAGTAAATAATTAATTTCACAGCTAAACGAGTGTGGTACCCACATCATGACCCACCAATCTTTTTAACTACATTGTTTTTCTGCATGCAGGTCACATTTCTCTCATTGGGTTTGGCTCCTATTCTCCAAGTTGTGAACGAAACAGACAAATTTGCAATTTCATCGGATGGTATTTTCACCTCTACAATGACTCTGGACTACGATGAAGCCCCACACAACTACTTCGTCAACATTTCTATCTCTGACAGTGTCCATATCAACCATGCGGTCGTGGAAGTTCAAGTCACAGATATCAATGACAACAATCCTGAATTTGTTTCTAGTTCCATTACCAAATCAGTCCAAGAAGACATAGATGTGGGGGACAACGTCACTGCTGTGCGTGCCACAGACAAAGACCATGGCTTCAATGGGGACATCCGCTACTCTTTGGAAGGGGATAAAGGAAAATTCTCAATCGACCCCAAGTCTGGAATGGTAAGGGTCGCTGCTCAACTGGACAGGGAGAGCGATCCAGAGTTCAGTCTGCTGATAGTGGCACAAGACCAGGGGCAGCCAGCCAAGTCAGCCTCTGCCACCCTCCTGGTGCAAGTTGCTGACATCAATGATAACGCCCCCGAGTTCCCCAAAATGGAGTTCCATGTGGATGTCTCAGAAAATGCATCTGTGGGCACCACGCTGCTCACTCTATCGGCGGTGGACCCCGACATGGGCCCAAATGGCACAGTGACGTACAGTATTGTCCTGCAAATCCCTTCTTCTCCACTGGCTGCATTTGAGTTGGACTCGTCCACGGGTGCTCTGCGCCTTGCCCAGACTCTGGACTACAGTGTGGCCAAGATGTACAGAGTCATGGTTGAGGCTGCCGATGGGGGAACTCCCGCTCTGATAGGAAACAGCACCGTGGTCATAAGGGTAGTGGACATGAACAACAACCCTCCAAAGTTCAGCCATGACCACTACAATGTTGCAGTGCTCGAGAACCTGCCCAGTGGTGCACCCATCCTCAACTTGGATGTCACTGATAAAGATGAGGTCAGAAACACATGCTCAGATCATCACCTCCTACTGCTTTAAAAATTAGCGAGAAATGGTCAACAACATAAACTTGACTCTGTACTTTGTGACCCATTTTTTATTTGTTTCACTATTTTTCACTATTGTTTCATACAGGTAATCGCTAGCTCGGTTTCCATATCACAATTAAGAAGTGGATGTTTGTTTACGAATATGGAATCTGTGTCCAGTCTAGCATATCTGGCTGAATACTAACACATCCTAATAGATTCCTGTACATCGTCCCAGGTATCTTATACCTTTCTTTCTATTACAGGATGGGTTTTCCAATGGTCACTTCATTTTGACAAGTGACACCTTTGACATCGACAAAAAGGGTATGGTCTTCTTGAGGAACAATGTCACCTTGGACAGAGAGACTCACAACATGTACCTTTTGCAGGTATGAAACTGTGAAACAGATACTTTGCCAAGTAGAAATCTATAGTAGTATAGTTGTGTTTACAAGTAACTGAGTTATCAAGTTGCTTTGTTCAGCAGAATCCATCAGTCAAAAATAGCTGCTGCTTGTATAATAAAGTGATTTGTTTACTACCTCTGCTAGATTATTCATTATTTGTAAAGAACCACATTTGTCAATCTTGTTTTGTGCATGTGATATTATTTAGACTAATCAGACTCCATAGAAATCCTGGGTAGAAATAGTACAAATATATTTTTATATTCGTACACTTTTGTCCCAGGAGAAGTAAATGACAAATGATCGTCAGGTGCACAGGTCAAGTTTAGTCTTTTACCAGTTCGCTAACAGCTTCTATCTGTAGCATGTCAAATACTCAGCATGGAAAAATCGGAAATTGCTTATTGCTTATGTTTATGGAACTACATTAGATTACATTAATTTGAAAAAGACTGATGGATTGTTTGTCATCCATCCTTTTTTCTAAAACAAACATACTCTCAACTATCCTTGAGAGGAGAATCCTTATATTATTATTTAATTAATTATTTCTGTTGAATCCCTATGAATTTTTCTTTTCTTTTGTTTCTCTTCAGGTAATAGCAGTAGACCAACCTACTTCCGGCCTCAGAGCCACCGCAGAGCTCAACCTTACTGTGTTGGACTATAACGACAACAGCCCTCAGTTCCAAGCCTTCCCAGACCCCCTTCCAGGTCCCAGAGGGCCAGTATTCAGACGCCACCCCAGGGGAGGTACATACCATCCGGGTAACTGACGATGACGCCGGCCTCAATGGGAAAGTCACCTTGTCGCTTCCATCGCCTAACCCACTTTTCACACTCAGAGAGGTGAGGTCTAAATTAGCACAAATATAGCTCAAAACTTTTGAGCTATATTTGTGTTAGACACAGGAAAGTACTGTGTTTTATAGTTAAAATCGTAGTTCCAACTGCATAGTTGGAACTACGATTGATGGCTTCACAACCGTCAAGGCAAGACGACTATCTTAAATATCTCTAACTACTTTCCACATCTTTGCCTTTATACACTTCTCGTCTAATCATCCACACTCTAATTTGAACTGTTCTCATAATTTATGAAACATCAACTTCAAAATCTTGTCATAGCTATTAGTAAAATATATATGAATTATAGTACATTTAGTTTCTGTATGAAAGCATGTCACTGATATTTGCCTTGACGTGTTTTGGAAGATGTGTGTGATGTATGTGTACATATTGCAGGATGGCACATTATTGGTTGTGGGACCTCTGGATCGGGAGAGCAAGGACTCGTATGACATCGTCATCTTGGCCTCTGACAATGGCACACCGCAGAGAGAGGTATGGCGGCATCAAAGTGTGCTGTAGGTCACAGAAACTACAGGAATGTATAAACACATCAATAAAATGGTGTAAGACAGGCGTACCTACACACACCTTGGGTGCTTAAGATATAGAGTGACATTTGTAGACAATAATTACATCATAATAATCATTGTTGAAAAGAAGCTGTTTGGTGCAAAATACATATTGCTGCATATGATAAGAGTGCACAGGTAAAGAGACCTCAGAAAGTTTCTTCTGTGCTCACTGTGTGTAAACGTATTTGTGATTTGCTTCTGTTGTGGTCTAATTGGACTCGCTGTACTCGATATATATGGTTACATTGGCAGTGTTTATTAGCTAGCTAGACCACTGGCTTGCTTTGTTTTTAAAGTTATTATGCATATATATCTTGTCTGCTTTTCTTACGTACATGCATATGTACATGTAAGAATAGCCGATAAGCAGCAATCTCTCTGATTGGTGGATAAAGACAAGTGACATCACGTGGCTCTAACCAATGTGTAGGCAATCAAACGTCACAATGACTTGCTTTACAATATCACCAGAACTTCACCACCATCAGACTGCGCGTGGCAGACGTCAATGACAATGTGCCAGAGTTTGGTGCAAAAATGTACAGAAAGAGCATCCTGGTGAAAGATGCCAAAGAGGGAGACCTGGTGTTGAGTCTGTTGGCCACGGACAACGATGCAGGGAAGAACTCACTCATCACTTACAGGTTGGTACGCTTTTTGCTTTTCTCGCACACAAATAAAAAAAAAAAGCACAAAAAATAATTTTGTGGAGAATGAGACCTGAATGTGATCTGTGCATCCCATTGCACATCCCATGATCCACGGATGCAGCAAACAACGGCACATGGGGGCACGTTGGAAGATATTTGTCTTAGAAGTGATGAAGTCTAATGAAGATATGTTTTTTAAGTTGTCTGATATATGCACAAAAGTTTGAATAGATGCTGAAGAACATATTTCAGTTATAATCACATTAAAAAGATAGAAAAAGATCTAAATCTAAAATCAAAGTTGTGTTGCAAACATGTTTTTTTTTGTATAACAAATTATTTTGGTATGACTCATACATTTAGTTTATTTGCTGGTCTCGTAGCTTCTCTGCAGGAGGTCATCCCTATCTATCAATAAACAATGAGACCGGGGCATTGACCCTGGCCTCAGACCTTGCCAATGTTACCAAGGATACCACAATAACACTCACGGCCATGGCCCAAGACCAAGGCCAGCCTCCTCTCAACTCAACAGGTCAGTCCTCAGGTTAGCGATATCACTGCTGTAGGTAAGATTTCATGGCTATCATTTGAGTGTAATTTATTAGAAATGGCATAGCCATCTGTCAGCTATTAGTGAGTGAAATGAGAATACCGGTATATGTTTCAAGTTGATTGCACCTGCCTTTGTATGGGCCAATTTAGATTTTAGACAGCTCCCGGCTCATCTATGACCAATCAGGGCATCTCTTCCTTGATTGGTTTGGGTAATCCATATTGACTGACAATCACAATGCGTGAATGAAACACTTAATGGCAGAGAAACATAGGAAGGAGTGGAGCAAAGAGGGAGGGGACATATTTCAAAATAAAATGTTGCTCTCTCTCTCTCTCTCTCTCTCTCTCTCTCTCCCTCTCTCTCTCTCCCTCTCCCCAACTCCCAAATCTTACCCAGCACTTTTAGGCCTAAGTAAAATGTTAAAAATAATTTATTATGGTAAAATATACGTGGTGGCAGGGAGGGTTTGCAAAGATTATGCTCTTCGCTTTATTCCATCTTTATGTATAAAAGGTGTATGTGTCTGTGCTTAGGACACCAGCATTCAAGTCAATGTCTTACCCCATTTTGACTGTCCATAGTACCAAAAGAAATGCGTTGAAAAGAAATGATGTAGAAATATGACTAGCTAATTCAATAGCAGCGAACATACAAGTGTGGCCTATTGTGTTGTTATATTGATGAGAAATCACTCTTTCAGCCTCCGTTAACATCAATCTGAGAACTACTTCTCTGGTGGAGGGAGTGCACTTCGATAGCTCTTCCTACAACTTCACACTCAATGAAAACCGTCCAGAGGGAACGGCTGTGGGGGTGGTTACAGCGTATCCAGGAAACGACCATCACACCGTCATGTACACGCTGGTCACGCACACTAATATGTTCTCCATCAATGCTCATGGGGCCATCGTGGCCATCAAAGCTATGGACAAGGAAAGCCAAGAGTGGTACATCTTGGAAGTGGAAGCAGTAGACACCAGAGTCCCACCTACATCAGCCACCACAATGGTACGTTCATTTCTTTGCTAGTCTAGACACAGAGCTAGGTGGTATATAGAACGTAATATCAATATACAAAAAGAATTTAAGTCATTTTCATATTGATAATATTTACATTAGAGACATAAACTAATTAATCTGAGTGTTTTTTGCATGATAATGACAATATGTTTAAAACACAATATTGAGATATTTAAGTGCCCCGAAAAAGACAGCTCTGTCTCTCTCAGGTCAGTGTGCAGGTTGTGGATGTGAATGAGGACCCCCTGTTTGTCATTGAAAGCTACACAGCCAAGATCTTCAGCATTGCCTCCTACAAATCCCCTGTTGCCTATGTCAAGGTAAAATCTCTTATTCCATTTCTGGATTTTATTTTCTGCCTATTCTTCTGAGAGCATTTTTGGTAAAAAGAAAAAAACACATCTTTGTCTACCGTTGTTATTGTTGAATAAAACTATTGGGCATTTATAACCAGAGATTAAAAACAAAATGATGTCCATTTTGGTTGGTTCTGAGCAGAAACGTTATTTTTTTAGTGTTCGCAGTCTTCTTCTCTAATTAATAACCGGTAACCTTATAGGAGAATGGTGTATAACGTTATTTTTAAAATGTCATTGCCTTCACAAAATTATTTATATATCGATAATAGGATAAAATCAATAAGCATCAGAAAGAAAGAAACAACGGATTATTTGCAACTTTGCACAAGGCTGAATGAGTAACGCACCAGATTTAGGCCTACCTGCATGTAGCCTGACAGCCCCCCCACCCACCCTCTCCACAAACACACAAATAATCTAAAATGGGGATTCATGCAGAGAAACTATTCGAACAGGCTAGCGCTACAAATGTTATTAAACAACACTAATAGGATGGGTGTGTGTGCAGGTGAAGGCTAAACGCAAATCTTACCACCTCGCAGTTGAATGCAGGGCCAGAGAGATATGGCTCATTATCTGGCGGTAACAGGCGCATACAGGAGGTCTGGGGAATACCGCACAGCAACAATTACATCACTTCCGGAATTGAACTTCCTTTGAAAATGGATCCGCAATAACATTTCAAGAAAAGTTAATTGGAACGATAAGTAACGTTATTCACCGGTTATCTAAATTTGAAAATAGCGTTTTCACTCCGGAACAACTAAAATTGTTTTTGTTCCTGTTTTCGATTATGTTCATCGTAAAATTTTGTTCGTTTCCGGTTTTCGTTTTCGTTCTTTGAACCGTTTCTAATCCCTGTTTACAACATCCCATGACAAATCTAAATAACAAACATGTTCTGCTAGTTTGTGGCCTACTCAGAAAAATATATGGCTTACTAGAGGTTGATAGTACACTACATAGTACACTAAAATGTGTTTCTGAAAACATTTTAGGCGAGAAATAAGCCATGCAGTTGCATGCATTTTAGATCGGCAACAGTTAGTTTAAGTTTTTGGGGAGTTTCCAGAGGCGGCGAGTATCGCCGGACGCCCCAGATTTGCATAAAGTAGAAGAGAACTCAACTTCATGCAGATGAGGATCAATGGATTCTAGCTCTGGTGGAGCATTCATTTTTCAGGTCGTAGTGGTATTTGACACTTGAGAGAGGCAACCACGCCCCCAGCATTTCAGAGCAGAGAATACTGCTTATTTTTTCAAGATTTTGAAACTATATTGCATATAGTTGCCACATTTTTTAATCATTCAAATTTGGCTGGGTGGTTAAATACACATTTTACTGTTGTGTAACAAACTCAAAACACATTAAATTTTGCTTACATAAGTGCATAAGTTATCTGGGTTGCTGTGGGAGACTATTTCAATCAGTTAGTGTTATAGTGAGGGGAAACCTGTATAGCTTTTGTTTAAAATCAATGTTTTTACTCAGAAGTAGTAACCTTCCTCTTAATTTCTGGATCCAGTCCCCATGGTTCATGAGCATGACCACGTTACACGACCAAAATGGCGCGTTGTCATCAAAGTGTAGAAAAATATTGCAATATATGCAATTCATGAGACTAGGCTACACATTATCCTCTCACTCCTTTCTTGACACTCTCTATCCCCATGCATCTGAATACCCCTTTCCTCTTTCACCTGTGCCAGGCCACAGACCCTGACACCGGTGACCAGGGAAAGCTGCTCTACAGTCTGTCGGCAGCCAGCCCCTACTTTGGCGTGGACAGCTCCTCTGGACTTCTCTACGTGGTGTCTGCAGAAGCACTGGCGGGACAGTCCGCTGTGGTGGAAGTGAGGGCCACAGATCCCGGTGGACTTCACGCCACGACAACGGTGAAGGTGTGTGTGTGTATGTGTATGTGGGTGTGTGTAAACAGCAACAGCACTGGAGTGATGCAGCAATCAATTTCCCAATCTCAATTCCAGTAACATTTCCTTGGGCAATGAACATGCTCAATGTTTGAATGGTGACAAATAGCACTGCAGGAATTTCTTAGTAAATACTGATGTATCGCCATTACTAAACTCAAGAATTGTGTTTTTATTGAAGAATTCCTGTACATGTACTGTACTGTTAAACATCTACTGCAGCCAGGCAAGGCAGGTAGCCAGCACCATGGCTACCTGCCTTGCACTGCTGGTTTCTTTGGAAGCTAAGCCGGGGCTGGTCTGGTCCATCTCTGGATGGGAGACCAGTTGGTGCTGGTAGAGGTGTTGGGGGGCCAGTAGGGGGTGCTCATCCCTCTGGCCTCTGTAAGATCCCCAATGCCCCGGGATGGAGACGGGGACTCCGTCCTGTCTAGAGCACCGTCTTTCGGATGAGACGTTAAACCGAGGTCCTGACTCCCTGTGGTCACCAAAGATCCCGTGGCACTCATCGCAAGAGTAGGGGTGCTAACCCCGGTGTCCCGGCCAAATTCCCAACCCGGCTCTTGTACCAACATGGCCACCTAATCATCCCCTGGTCTCTAATTGGTTAGTTTCACTCCTCACCTCTCCGCTGTGCCAGTGTGTGGTGAGCGTTCTGGCGCATACTGGCTGCCGTGCATCACCCAAGTGGGTGCTACACTCTGGTAGCGGATGAGGTGTCATATCTCCCCCCCACACACACACACACTATGTAAAGCGCTTTGGGTTCTTGAAAAGCGCTATATAAATGCAATGTATTATTATTATTACTGTTCTCTTCTCTTTCTTTATATACATGTAGGCTAAAGCTATAAGCTTTTTTTTTTTTTTTTACCTTGAATCCCTGTTGTTTTTTAAAAGGGCAGCTACAGAGCAAGAACATCTAACTTTCATACATAATGCGAGGCAACATTTCTGAGATCTTGTATAAGCTTCTGGGAATGACGGAAATAAGTCAAGCAAAATGTTAATGTAAAGATAAGCAGCGTACTCCTCTTTTCTGCCCTCAGGTGGAGGTGCAGGGTGGTGTCAGCAGTAGTCACGTGGTGGTCATCTCCCTCAACCAGCCTGCAAATGTAGTGGAGAACAAAATTTCAGAACTGACAAGGTAAATTACATAAAATCACTTATTTTGTAATAATATTTACATGAAAATGTGCATTCACAGATTCAAACACAACATATATGGCAATAATGGAAAGCATTCACATTTTCCTGTGACAAAGTTGGAGTCGGATAGGGAGTTATAAGGCTTTACTGTAATTGTTCCTTTTATGCGACATATACATAGCTGTACATTACATGATTGTCAATTGTAACCTGAAAAATAAAGCGTAAAAATCAAACAAAGCATGGATTGATTATGGATTAATTTAGTCTCTATTTAAACCTATCCAGCTCATTAGGGAGAGTCATTGGCTGGACTGTGGATGTAATTGGGGTGTCCAACACCAACGGCGAAACATCCACTTCTCGCACATCCCGACTAGAACCCAAGACTTATGTAAGCTTCATCGCCATGGACGGAGTGGCAGTCATTTCTTCTGAAGACGTTAAAAAGTGAGGCCTTTCTCCTACTACAGCAAGGGTTTTTAATGTATGCCAAAGGTTTATTTTGGTGCAGAAAGCAAAACAAAATGTATTGTTGAATCTTACACTCGAATTGAGTGTATTGTTAAAGGACTCTTAAGTGATTTGAAACATGATTCTGTCATTACCATTTACTCATAACATTTACCTGTAATTTAAATCACCAACTATGCCATGTGACTACCAGGAAGCTGCAAAGTGAGTCAGATGCGGTGAAGGCGGAGCTAGAAATGTTGTTTGGTAAGGGGCTTAAATATGCTGTGGAGGATGAAGCATATGTCCAAACCTCTGATGTGGCCGTCATCACTCTGAGCGTACTGCTGGCCTTAAGCATGCTGGTATTGATGCTGATAGTGGTCCTCTCAATAGTCAAGTAAGTAGGATGCCTCACATTTCCAAGCATTCAATTTGAGAGTACAAACGTTGTGTTGCCCTACTTGCCATTAGCAGCAAAGGATCATTGTGATGTGGTCAACTTTGTTCATGTTGTTTGTTTGTTCACTTTTTATGACTCTCAGGCTTAGAAGGATGAAAAAACATCTCGAGGACCCCTACAGGGAGAGTTTTGAGATTGACAAACACAGTGAGGATTTCGCGTAAGTATACCCTTTCTAAAGTCGATGCACAACCTACATTCCTTATGCAAGATTAAACATCACCATCTCTGCTGCTTTTAGAAATACGGCCAGGACGAGTTTTGAAACCTCTACACAGGTGAGAATATGTTTTACCTTATTCTAAAATGTAAAATATGGTAAAGACAAAAAAAAAAAAAAAAAAACATTGTGGAGTGTGTGTTAGATGTGTGTTGATGGCTGGTTTACAGCCTCACCTGGCCCGAGTCAGACACACTCTGGGCCGGGTGGGGCTGCACCCCTGTGGTGCAGAGCAATCAGGGCACCCAGGATAAACCAGCTATCAGCACACACACTCAGGAGAGAGTGACAGCATTTACCACCTGCTACGTATGGCAGTAGACCCCTGCCACACACCACCTAAGGGGCTTTGCTGGGCTCCTCCGACACACAAGACGCAGGTAGATGGTGAACAAACCAGTTTATTGGAGATGGCAGCCAGAGCAGGTGGTATATGCTGTCATGACAGATTGCCTTGATTGCTCTGCACCACAGGTGTGCAGCCCCACCCAGCCCAGAGTCTAACCAGTCTGACTCAGGCCAGGTGAGGCTGTAAACCAGCTATCAACCACACACACTCCACATACATGTTTAATTAAGATAATTAACCAAAAAATAACACAAACACTGACAATTCCATGCTTGTGTGAAAGGGTCAGGTCATCATGGGGAGGACGTCGTTGACACATGAAAGGAGGTCATGGCAAGAGGGGGAACCAACGCCAGGACTCAAGGGACAAACAGTAGAAGAAAAAAGTTCATCAAAAGGAGATGGATGGGAGTCTTTCACTTCTGCACTTTAGTGCTGCAATCACAAGGACAACTGCCTGATATCTCACATCCATATTACAAAATAATCATCAGGCCATGCAGATATGATGAATGAAGTTATGATGTAGGCAGTTTTTCTTCATTTACTTGAACCTGTGAATGCCACTCATAATGCCACATGGTAAATAGAAGATATATTAATCGTATAAAACTGATCCAATTCATGGTTTATAATTACTACATTTATAAGTCAAGACCTAAATTAATGAATTAAGTTATATTTTAATGTTGTGCCACCCTGAAAAAAATAAACACATTACCATTTCCAGTGTTTTGTTCAACTTTGCTTGTACAGCTTTAAAAACAATGTATGCTGGAAGTATGCAATACTTAAAGGGGCACTCAGTGGATTACTGCATCACACTTACTTATGAATACAGGTTGATGGTCTACCTGCAGAGCATTGCTGCCTGACGCACCTCCGCCGGTGCCGTTTGTGCGTATGGTGAACACCTGAACATCTCTCTGGGCATGGACGGGTCATCAGCTGGGGACCACCAGTCATGGATGTTTCGCTCCTTTAACCCCAGTACATCTCCTGGTGGCGGAGCGATGGCAGGGATCTCTCCCTGCCACCCCCTGCTGACGCCCTAGGTGTTATCTGCCCCCCAACTACTATGCTTCCTCCTTAGCCACAGCCAGAAGGTGCCCTTCTCTGCCTCCTCTGCCAGTTCTTTGATGGCTTTCCGACACCCTGCTCCCGTGCATCCCATGTCACAGAGTAAGCGGACGGTTGAGGACCCGACAAAGCCCCTGCACCCCACTTCGACGGGGCATGTGACGGCTTTCCAGCCAGCCTCCCTGCACTCCTCCGCCAGGTCTGCGTATTTGGTACGCTTCCGTTCGTTGGCAGCCTCAATACCCTCCTCCCACGGGACAGTGAGCTCCACCAACAGGATGGTCTTGCTTGGTTCTGACCACATGACCAGGTCTGGCCGGAGTGAAGTTTGTGCAATCTCCCTAGGGAATTGGAGCTGTCTCCCCAGGTCAACCCTCATAGACCACTCACTGCCAGGTGAGAGGAGTCTTGCTGTTTCTCTCTGGCGAGGGGTGATGATGTTCTCTCCAGCTCTTGTGAACAGGATGGGACGTCTCGCTGAACCGGAAGGTCTGCTGTTAGCCTCCAGCCTGCATGACTTTGCCACCTCTGCCAACTTCCTCAGCACTAGATCGTGTCGCCACCTGTAACGGCCTTGGGACAGCGCGGTCCTGCAGTCCGACAGGATATGCCGGAGGCTTGCATTGGTGGTACTGCATAGGGGACAGGTCTCTTCCACTCCGAACCATTGGTGGAGGTTTCGGGGACAGGGTAGGGTGTCATAGGTGGATCTGACCAGGAAGCTGAGCCTGGCTTGGGGGATCTTCCACAGATCAGACCATGACAAGGGCCTTTTTGTGACGCCTCCCCATGACATCCAGCCTCCTTGTCGGCTCTGAGACACCGCTTGGATGTTAAGGCGCTCCTGCTCTGTCCTTGTCACTTCCGCCACCACCATGGCTCTCTGCTCTTCTTTGGAGGCCTTTGACCAGAAGAGGGGGGTCTCGCTCCTCCCTAGGCCTGCTCGACCCTCCTGGACTCTGCCGACTACCTCGCGGTGCTTCAGCCTGCTGATGGCCATGTCGACTTCTTCCTCCTTCCACTTCCCCCCTGTTCGTATCTGGGAGCCAGCTGCTCTCACCAGTTGGTCGGTGGATTCCCTCAGCTCCAGCACCATCCGAGCCTTCTCCTGCTTATATCCCAGGCCAATGGATCGCAGTGGCAGTTGCAGCATGTTCCTGCCGAAGAGGCCAACATCTGACAGGCATCTCGGCAGTCCCAGCCACTTCCTGATGGATGAGTTTGCCAGCCCATCCATCTTGTCTACTACTGAGGAGGGAACATCGCTCATCTTCAGCGGCCACATCACCCTTGGGTAAAGTATGAACTGATAGCTCCATACTTTGTACTTGCCAGGGAGCTTCTGCTAGGCCAGGCCATCTGCGAGCTGCTTCCTCACCGTTTTCCCCATCTGCCTGTCAGAGAGGTCTGCTGTATAGGTAGCTTCACTCCTCCGACCATCTTCATTGCCCCTATAAGGATGATCTCGAAGGCTGCGACGAACAGGATGGGGGAGATTGAACATCCCATGGCAATGCCTACCTCCAGCCGTTGCCAGCCTGTGGTGAAGTCCTGATGGGTGCAGCACACCCGGAGGTCTTCAAAGTACTTCACTACCAGGGTACGAATGCAGACAGGGATGTAGAAGAAGTCCAAGGCATACTCGATGAGTTGGTGGGGGACAGACCCGTATGCGTTGGCAAGGTCCAGCCACACCACATGCAGGTCACCTCTCTCTCTTTTTGCTTTCTGGATCTGCTCCCATATCACTGCCGAGTGTTCCACACACCCTGGGAAACCTGGCACACCTGCCTTCTGGCAGCTGGTGTCAATGTACCCGTTGCTTGTGAGGTAGTTGGTCAACCTTTTGGCAAGGATGGAAAAGAAAATCTTCCCTTCGACGTTCAGGAGCGCGATGCTCCTAAACTGGCTGATGGTGGTAGAGTTTGCCTCCTTTGGGATAAGAACTGTTACAGCTCTTTGCCACTCTGAAGGGATGACTTGGTTCTTCCAGAAGAGCAGCATCGAACAGGAAGGATGGGGGAGCTGGGCGAGGAACATAACCTGGTGATCCCAGTGGGGTTGACCTCGCTGGGTCGCTGTACTGCTCCCTGATGTGATTCTCCAGCTCAGATTGTGTGATATCCAGCTTCCCGCTTCTCTTGTCCTCTAGCAACCGTCTCGCATGCTTGAAGGGGTTTTTGAAGAAGCTGCTCCTCTCCTTCTCCTTCCACCTTCTGCGTTTGCGGATACACTCTGCCCTCCGCAGGCTGGCAAGAGTCTTCTTTGCCTCCTCCCACAGTGGCTTCAGGCCTTCCTTCTCCTCGTTGCTTGCCTTCCTCCACTGCTTTCGGAGCTGCCGCCGCCGACTTTCCTGCAGTCATCCAGTCTCTCCTGGATGTCCTCCAGTCTTCTCTGGATGCCAACTGCCCTTTCACAGTAGTCACTGGATGTCTCCAGATTGGACTTAAAAATATAAAATACAAAATAGAATCAGAACAGTCCATGCGCTGTGCTGCTCTGCCATTTATTGTGAGACAGCAATTCATTCATTAATTTGATAGCTGTGTGTGTGTGTGTGTGTGGGCAGGCACTGTTATACGCTGCTCTGCTCCTCTGTTGTGAGAGATGGCAAAGTGACAAAAGTGTGGTGATGAGTAGGTCTATAAGCAGACGGGAAACAGCATGTATCCCTTCTCCTTCACTCAGCTTCCAACACAGCACCGGAGCTTCGGAAAAGAGAGTTGGAGAAATGCAGCTCTCTGGTGCTCCTCGGTGGTGATCTTAGTGTACTGTCCTCATGTTTCCTAAATTAGAGACTTGATTTGTGCCTACTAAGCATGTTATCCATATGCGACTCATGAGCGGGGGTGCGGGGGGCTGTGGCACTTACTGGCCATCCCTTGGCAGTGCCACTGTTGTCTCCCTGTTGGGGCTGATAACCCATTGTCTGACGTATTAACCCCTTTGGCTGTATATTTATATAGAGTTGTAACAGATCTGTGGAGACATTGACTCTGTCCATCCAGCCATATTATCTATGAATCAGAATTGGTTCGTGTAATAACTGCCTATGATTTGATATACAAAATCCATAGGATTTCACCACTCCTAGGGTCATCTACCTGTTTTTTTACATGCGTATTTTGGACCATTTTTAAATGTAATCATTTGATTTAATTACATTTGCATATTTTTTTATTTTATTTTTTGCTCATTTCGGTCCCGTTACCCTTGGACATTTCTTACCTTGAGACTTTGCCATTTCCATATTAATTATTTCCGCGTAAACTGTCTCAATTCAGGTTCTGCATCCTTCAAAGACGACCAAATGCGAAATGCGACCTAGAAACGCGGCCATACCTATCCCAAGATTCATTGCGCGACAGTGACGACGATTTTTTCCATTTGAAATCCACCCACACTTTTTTAAACCATTATTAATATGAAAGTAAGGTTAGGGTTATTTTAAATATGACATCATATTGTCAAAGTTAAATGCCATGTAAACTATGTAACTGTTGTTACAATAAGATAAGACTGGGGCTATGTCCCAATTCAGGGGCTACATCCTTTGAAGGACTAGACTAGACTGTGAAGGCCGCACCGAGAGCATTGTGAAATGAGGCGGTCTAGTCTACGAAGGATTTCCTGTTTGTGTCACCAGCTGTTCCCGCCCTTACTCTTGCGCCACTCCTGTCGCCTAGCAACCTTGACAGCTGCAGTTGACAATCAGGACACAGCTAGAAATAAAGTCTTATCTTATCTTAACAACAGTAAGGCCTTTTCAGACCAAACTCGAATAATTTGTGCGAATAAATCGCACGTGAATTTAAAAATCTGAACCCCTCTATCTCTATGAGTCTATCCACGCCGAACCCATCTATCTCTATGAATCTATCCACGCCGAACCCGTCTATCGCTATGAGTCTATCCACACTGGCGTAACTATCGACGGTGCAACCGGTGCATTGCACCGGGGCCCAGACGCCGGGGGGGGGCCCATGAAGGAAGCACCCCCCCCCTCCCCCGGTCAACAATCGCGGCACAAAAAAAAAATTTGCACCGGGGCCTATCATCATGATGTTACGCCACTGAGTCTATCCACACCGAACCCATCTATCTCTGTGAGTCTATCCACACCGAACCCATCTATCTCTGTGAGTCTATCCACACCGAACCCATCTATATCTGAGTATATCCACACTGAACCCATCTATCTCTGAGTATATCCACTTATTTTTTTCCGCTGCTGGTTCGATTTCTGCGAATTTCGGGTGCCGAAAAAAACAACCAATAAAATAACGACTTTTGCTCAAGCGATCAAAAGATTTCCAAAGAGAGTGGACAGGAGGAGGAAAGCCAAAGAGGGTGAACAGGAGGAGGAATAAGCCAACTGTCTTTCCTCAAACATGCCACCGAGCTCCGCAGGTATTATAAGCTGACCATTATAAACAGACTACTATAAACGGACTGCTTGTGTCACCACGGTGACGTAAGCAGTCTTCAAATGCAGCCTTCTAAGGATGCATCCCCTGAATTGGGACACAGCCTTTATTTCTAGCTGTGTCCTGATTGTCAACTGCAGCTGTCACGTTTGCTAGGTGACAGGAGCGGTGCTTTGTGATGCAAGGGTGAGGGCAGAACAGCTGGTGACGCAAATAGGCCAGACCGTCTGTTAGGAGTTGTATGGTATTTCAATATGAACTTGGTATTATGTTTCATCATATTTGTGTGTTGGTAGCTGTCCACTTCACTGTGTACCAATTCTTCATGTTTAGACTAAATGTGCAAGGGCTGAGCGACCACCTTATGTTATCCTTCAGACGCCTGTCTGGTTTCTCCAGCCCAAGGTGTCATGTCTCTTCCCCCACACTAACCCCTTGTACCCCTTGTGTAGGCCTTGTACCTGCTTCACCCATTACTCAGTGACATTGTAGGGGTGACCCCGAATAGTCGACTATTCAACTCATAGTCAAATCGTCGGCAAAACACAGGATCATTCCATTCGGGCTATAGGCGGTGCTGAATGTCTGATTTTACATAGACTATTTTTGTATAAATATCAAGTGCAAAACACATTGCCGCCGCTAGCACACATAGGAAGCGTCGCGCTGCGGCGCGTCAACAGGAATATAGTCGTCTCTGGAGCAGAAGAAAAACAAAAGAAAAGAAAAAAGCGCCTTTTCGGCGGCACTTGACACGCGGCGACGCTGTGAAATAGGACAGTGGCGTGAAATGTCGCGGGGCGGCGCATCGCTGCCACCACCGGTGTGGGGGTGTACATAGAAAATAATAGGGGCGGCTGTTTTGACGCGCGCCGCTGAACGGCGCCAATGTCGCAAATGAGAATATGGCAAAATGAGCAAAAAAAAAGAAGAAAACATGATTCGGCGATCAGTCGACTATAGGCAAGACTTGACGAATCAGATTCGACTACGTAACTTCTTAGGGACTGTACGATATTTAGCGGGGGGGGGAGGGCCGGTCGCCAGACGATCGGGTTAAAATTGTTCTGCCTGGCCCTCCCCCCTGGTAATTTTTTTTTTTCCGGGGCCCTCCCCCCGGCTCCAAAAAATTCTCCTAGGCCCTCCCCGCTACGTGAATCAAATAAAATTGGTCGGAAAATGACGTTTACAACAAGGTTAAAACGGCCACATAAGCACACATACACACACACGGGTACACACGCAGCAAGAGCAGGGGTTTATGCCACGCTGTGCCTTGAACTTGAGAATGGGGACAAGCCTGCTTTTATCAATGTTACGAGACTCCCCCAATAATTTCACAACTTGGCTGATGACATTGTACCTTATAGGCTATTATAAGACAAAACACAAACTACTGTGACTAAGAGCGACTAATGATCACCCTGCGATTCTTGGTCTATGTGGTCAGTGGCGTCAGTTTGGTTTTAGAAGTGGTGGGGACAATAACCATAAGCTTGCTGCTTGAGTGTGGTTTGAAAAGTGCTGGGGACCCTTATGTAAGCTATTCATCCATTCAACGCTGCATTACAATATGCTCTACATTCGGCGCGATTGTCAACGGGGGGGGGGGGGGGGAGCACCGGACCCGCCAGCCGCGGACCCAGCACCGGACCCGCGGACCCGGCCGCGGACTCAGCCGCAGACCCAAGTCCACACACAGCCCGTGTGCATGCTGTGAGGATGTCATCGTGCGCGCCTATCGCATGATTTAGACTTGACGGTTTCGGCAGACAACCCGTTCTCATCCCAACTCGTAATATAGGCCTACCGACGATTTGTCACGCCCGGGGGTGGGTGGGTAGGGGGGGGGGGTGTTCGTGATTGTCAACGGGAGGCGGGGGGGGGGGGACCGCGGACTGATGACGGGGTTGCGCGATCGTAACCACTGACGGCGGGGGGGGGGGGGGGGGGGGGGGAATAAAAAAATTAAAAAGGTGCCGGATCCACCGTTGGAGGTGCCGGAACATATTCCGGCGTGTTCCGGCCCAAATTAAGCCCTGGATACTGACGCCAAAGGTACCCTCCCGCGTCTGTGTGAAACGATCTGGGGGTTCTCATAAACCCGTTCGCGGTGGTAAGAGACGAGCAGAGTCTACAGCGTCCGCTCGCAGAGCAGAGTCTACAGCGTCCGCAGTCTACTGTGAAACAATTCACTCCAAAAAGGGTTATGGTTAGGGTTAGGGTTAGGGTTAGGGTTAGCGTAATCTATCACCGTGACCGGGTTATTATTGGAGTGAATGGACGCTGTAGACTCTGCTCTGCGAGCGGACGCTGTAGTTGGGATGAGAACGGGCTGCGGTTGAGTATGTGGGGATTTTTTCGGTCGCAATTGGGTTTCACATTTTTAAAAGTGGTGGGGACAAAATTCAAATTATAAATAGTGGTGGGGACATGTCCCCCCCGTAATCGACGCCTATGTATGTGGTGCAGTACTTTGGCAAAGGAGATGTTCACTTCCTTACAGGCTATCCTATCTTTCATTTAAACATCGAACTCGGCATGAGTCATGACGATTGCCCCCCCATAAAATAATTTTCCTCGGCCCTCCGCCCAGGCCAAAAATATTCTCCTGGGCCCTCCCCTAAGACTTAAAAAAATTATCCTAGGCCCTCCCCCCCTGACGACCGGCCCTCCCCCCCCGGTAAATATCGTACAGTCCCTTAGTCGGGGACACCCCTATGACATTGTTCTGCTTCTTCAAATACTCAGTCACTGTCATCTTGGGGGTGCTGAACCAGTAATTCTCGACAGGGCCTTGATGGGCCGCATACAACTTGTTTTTGATACTGTATAAATATGTGCCAACGCCCTGAATAAATTAGAAGCATTGTGATCTCACACAGTACCCACTGTCTCGGCTCACTTTGTTTCCCGGATGTCCGTAAGCTTCCAGGGTTCGAGGAAAGATAGATGACTCCATCCAAATAGACAACAGAGAAAAAGATCACACCGCCATCTCATTTAACAACGCTCGGTTCGGCCATTGCAGTCTATGAAGGCCACATCTTCGTAGAGTCACCAGTCTGGCTTACCGGATGTAGGTTGTTGGCTTATACCTTATACTACTCCCCCTTCTGCCATCTGCCACCGTTGCATCCTGGGCTAAGTGGCTAAGGCCAAGATGATTGTGATTGGTTAAAGAAATACAACCAAGACAGAGCGTTTTTTTTCCCCCTGTGCCAGAACGAGTGAGCAGAGCCAGACCTGGCTAAAACAAAGTGTGGAGATCGGTCTGGCTATGTGAGACTGTTAGGACCGAGGTCAAAATTTTAAATTAATTTATTTACGTATTTTCCTTTTCAAAGCTAAAGTTTCTTTATCAATACCAATAGTAGTAAATCACCTATTGTTTTGTGTTTAAGTAGGATAATAATGGCGTAATTTAGGAAACCAGCACAAGAGGGCAGCGCTGAGTTCACGTGAGGGGTGAGGGGTCACGGTAATCAAGGTGACTCACGCTTCCAGGTGGGAAAAAACGCTGACTTTGTTCTGAATGATATTTAAGCCTGGGTGAGGCAAGGTAGATATTCCCGTAGGGAAGGGGGAAAAAACCCCTAAAACTGCAATTGGGTGTGCATAAATGTGCAGACAAACCTCAGAGACGCTATTGGTATTTGGGGGTCCGCCCTTTATTACGACAGCCCGTTATTACGACAACCCTCCATTACGACATCCCGTCATTACGACATGCCTCTATTTAGACATGCCCCTAATCCGATCTTTTTTGGTACCGCTATTACGACAATTTGGTACCGCTATTACGACAATTAGGCCTACTACAATTTGGTACCGCTATTACGACAATTAGGCCTACTTTTCATAGAAAGTGCAATAGAATAATAATAATAGTTATTAATATGACAATTAGGCCTACTTTTCATAGAAAGTGCAATAGAATAATATTAATAGTTATTAATATAGAATAAATGTAGGCCTACCTCTATCATCCCGCCCGCATCCGATCTTTTTTGGTACCGCTATTACGACAATTAGGCCTACTTTTCATAGAAAGTGCAATAGAATAATAATAATAGTTATTAATATAGAATAAATGTAGGCCTACCTCTATCATCCCGCCCGCACCCGCAATGAGCTTCCATTTGCATCGCGAGTGCAGACCTCTACTCCAAACAATGTTTTTCACAATAATTGATATCGGCACACATTTCAGTCAAAAACTAGGTGATTTTGAACCGGCCATGTGAATAAATGTTAGGCCTACACATTATGTAAAAGACAGGGAGCTCTCCTCATTTTTATTCAGCTCTCAGGGGGAAAAGGTTGAAACTCCATGCATCAAACAAACTCTGTGCGTGCAGGCCAGCAGTCTACTTAAAAATATATAAGAAGAAGCACGAATAAAGCTCTAGGACCTGAAATTTGGACTTGTTCGTTAGAAATCAATTTAATTAGAATTATGGACTGCCTTTGAATGAAGTTTAATCGGACTTTAAGTTGATTGAACAAAGTTTCAAGGTGTAGGCCTACCTTTTTTTGCGCTGTGGAAGCCTAATTTAAGAACGGCGAAATAATATTTTTTGAAAAGGATACTCTGATTTTGTTATGAAGATTGTTGCTTTTGGATTTGATATGGATAGGCTAGTCCTATATATTACCAACTAGGGGCAGCCTCGAAGTTGGATGATTGGCTCTTTTTAGAAATTGTTTTCCCATGTATTTGTCACACCCATGCATAAGCTGCGTGTATGCTAAGTCCAGAACATATGGGTATAATCACATTAATTAATTAATTTAAAGTACAATGATAATGACAAATATTAATGGCCTCATGTCGGAATGGCAGGACGTTTGAAAAAAAGTAAAGTGCCGCTACTCAGACAATGGGGGAAAAAAAATTGTCGCAGTAGTGGGACGCTTGGAAAATAATATTAATGCCGCCACTCCGACCACTAGACGTCAATGTCTAAGTAGCGGCATGACGGAATAGCGGCATGTAACCTGGTATTTGAATGACTTCCCTTGTTTGGATATATTTGCTTATTTGTTCTCCTCTGTTGTAAATCACCTGCGTTAGAAACGCAGTTGATAGGATGTTTAAACATGATGGCGGTGCCCTGTGGTGTCTGGTGGCTGCATGCTTGCTTTATTGTCTAGTCAGAGTGTTTATTCAGCTGTGGATGTGACAGCGTGGTGGTAACGTTTGCCCATCAGGGGCATTAGTAGGGGTTTGATTCTGTTTGACCTTTGCATTATTATGGTGCTAAATGGATGATATTTGCATGATATATTAACAGTTAAGAGTTGAGTTAAGTAGTTGGTAACTATTAGTGAATCACTGATGTATTTTGATTTGTTGGGGTTAGAAGAAAAAATAAGTAATCCAGCATGAAATTGTTGATAATTATGGCAGTAGGCTAAATACTGTATGTTTATTTTCCTTCTTCTTTCCGCAAATCATATTCACGTACTTCTGTCCGCAAATCATATATTCACATACTTATTTCCTGCAAATCATATATTCACGTACTTCTTTCCATTAAACATACATACATACATACATACATTTATCACTTTATGATAAAATATAGCAAAACAATCTGTTTGTTTTAACAGATCGTGGGAATACCAGAGAGAAGTACAACTTCTTAAATAATTGAATATTGACTTATTCTAAAATCAAACTAACAATGGTTTACTCACCGTCTCAAATCGCCAAAAATGATGGGAGACCTCTTCTTCCGGTCATACATATCAGAAAGTATGAGGGATGGTCGCTACCGCCAACTACTGTCCTCCATGGAATTACACATCAGCTTGTAATTCCCATGCAAATCATTACTTTCACAATACATTACATAAGGGACACACATTTTGCTCACAATATAGAAAATTACAAAATGTGATTACTAATTACGTTATGTAACTTTGTATTATTTAATGATTATCCTCTAACCTATTAAACCCAAAGTAGTCAAAGTCAATCCCTCCCACTCACAAAGACATGCAATTTATGTCAAATAAATAAATAAACTTCCATTTACGCTGCGTGTACCTTCAATCACTTTGACCCACACTGATGTTTTCACTTGGTACTAAAATGACACATTGGCCCATGCAGTTGTAGAGATACTCTATTCATCTTGAGCATGTTATTTTTAATAAACGCCTAAACCAGAGACCACAAATCAGCCAAACTGTGCCAGTGATTACCTTATTTGTACATTACTCCAATGAGAAAATTAATGAAACCCAGCAACCCTTCAAGTTTGTAGCAAGTTCTCAAAGTGTGTCAAATGCCTTCCACCATGGTGTTGAACACAACTTGAACACAATTGAATAATAACACAAGCAGACGATGAGAAATAGGAGAAAGTGATACGACTTCATTAAACAGACTAAACACAAACAAAAACAACAATTAGGCACACAAACACTTCTAGACAATAAAGTGAACCTTGAAAAACAAAACTACAACTCTATAAACTCGATAAAACACAAACTTGCAACACACAGGCATTCTCTTACTTAAACAAAACTCCTCCAAGCCAAACCCCTCCTCTACCTCCCCTCCTTCATGGACCCTGTATGCTGCTTATGACATTATTGGAATTGGAAGTGTTGGAACATAGACACCCCCGTCCAAGAGCTGCTCCTCAACCAGTTCTACATTGACAAGTATGGAGTCAGAATAGTGTCATAATTCAAACCTGAAAAAAAGGTTTCAAAGGCTTGTAAGTCTGTGTTTGAAAACTCAACACCTTGTAAAAAAGGTTTTGCACCACTGAAAAAAGAGATTATAGCCTGAAAAAAAAAAGTCAAACATCTGCAAACATGATTTTGTGTTCTATTTTATCTTCTTCATCATTTTCACCAACACATTTTCAAAGCTAAAATGTTTTCACAAACACATTTTCAAAGTTTAAAAATGTTCACCAGCGCATTTGCAGAGTTTCAAATCTGACACTGTTCTAATAGTGTATTACTTTGTTTCCCGGTTTCGAAACCTTGTAAATGGGACTCTGCAAACAGCTGTTCAAACATTGAGAAATACGTTTTGAAAGGTTGAATATTTATTTTTAAAAACTTGTAAAGGTGTAAATTTACACCATTGCAATGTATTTTTTCAGAACTTAATTTTCAGCACTGACTTTTCAGAGATTTGACCACACGGGCGCAAGCTTGCGAGTCACGTGATTATTGACACTGTTCTGACGCCGTTCGTTTTGAAACTCCTTTAGCGTCAAAGGTCTGAAAACGTGGTTCTGAAAAAAAGGAAAAAAAAACCTTCCTGGGGGCGGGACCATCTTGCTCTAAACCTATTGGTTGCTCTCTGCTGAGGCACAGTCCAATCACATGCGCCGTTGACCGGGCTATGCGGGATTGACAGTGCTCTGCCGATGACAAGAATAACAAGCGACTTGCGTGGTTGATTTTGTTGTCTATTTTCTGGAACCATGGCTGGTAGACAGGCGAGCAATTTTATTCTGTATTGTTTGCGTTCTAACCACCCGCGAGCCTCCTGCGGCTCGCCAAGCTGTAATTTGCAACACGTCCTCATCGCAACTCGTAATATACCGACGGTTTGTCACGCCCCTAGACGTGATACTGACGCAAAATGTACCCTCCCGCGTCTGTGTGAAACGATCTGTGTGAAACAATCTCATAAACCCGTTCGCGGTGGTAAGAGACCAGCAGAGTCTACAGAGTCCATTCACTCCAATAATAACCCGGTCACGGTGATAGATTACCCTAACCCTAACCCAAACCATAACCATAACCCTAACCATAACCCTAACCATAACCCTTTATGGAGTGAATTGTTTCACAGTAGACTGCGGACGCTGTAGACTCTGCTCTGCGAGCGGACGCTGTAGACTCTCATTTGCGAACGGCGAATGCCAGCCGAGTCTGACCGACTCGGCGCCTCCCTCGTTCACAACATTCAAACGAATCACGAATGCAGTTAAGTTACCATTCAGAGATCAAGTTACAGTTCAACTCCGACAAACCAACTGGGGGAGGGGGGTTGATGGTGTTAATAAATGTGTGAATAATAGCAAATACAACATTGTGTCTGGTTGAATATGTTAACATATGTATTTAATTTGAGTTCAACAGATGTATTTAATGTATGCATAATGACATGTCAGGATCAAAATGCCCCATTCCCCCAATTCAAGGTAAAGTTAGACAAACCAAACGCAGCGGGATGCGGGGGGCGTAGTAGATTATTGGATGTTTAATATATCAGCAAGATAATAGACTTGATTTAGCAATGATGAGTTTTAAAGTTAATTATGTACAGTTGTGTTTATTCTGGGCATATTTTATTTACTATTGTGAAGATGGCCATTGGCCACCCCCACTCAAGACCAAGATCCACCAAGGTGGGGTTCCCGGCCGGGTTGCGTGCGTGAGAAGGAACCATGAAAGAACGAGACAGATTGATGGGACATTCAAATATATTATTAATCTGGCATGACACAGAAAGTACAAAGACAGCATGCATTTACCATTTCACTGATATTTAAATACGATTGGCTGGCTCTCGTGAGTCGTGACGTCTCAGTCCTCGAGTCAATCACAGTCAGGGAACGACTCGCGAATCAGCGCCGCGAATCAGCAGCGCGTCAGAGACTCAGCGAACGAGACGAACGACGACGAACGAGTCGAACGAGAGCGGCGAACGAGGTCACTTCGTTCACTTTAAAGAGTCGTTCGTTCGAACTGATTCGTTCGCGAACGAGCCATCACTAATCGGTATTGGTTGATATCGGTATCGGAAATTAAGAGTTGAACAATATCGGTTATCGGTAAAAAAGCCAATATCGGACATCCCTAATTATAATTTAATATATTTTTGTTTACTTCAGGTATTTTGAATGTATTTAAAGGTGTACTTCACCGATAAACCATTTTTACTTGCTCCTTTTGGAATATGATAGGTCACTCCTAGTTGCATATGCATGCTGCACATGGAAAACGTTCTTCTACCCCCATTGCATGCATTAGCCAATGTAAGAACATAGACAGACGAGGAAGTAAGAAACGAGGAAGTGAGAAACAGCCTAACACTCTGACGTATGAATGTGTATGAATATTCAGGGGCGCCGAAAAGGGGGGGTAAAGGAGACGGATTGTAGGGGCCCATGATTGAGGGGGGCCCAGAGAGGCCCCTAATGATGATGAAATTATAATACAGAAAAAATACTTGACAGGGGCCCGTCGGTCGTAGGTCCGGGGGTGTGCGCACCCCCCCGTCAACAATCGCGCGTCCCCCCTCCCCCCCCGTCAACAATCGCGCGTCCCCCCCCCGTCGTCCCCCCCGTCGTCGACAATCGCGCGCATCCCCCCCCCCCCCCCCCCCCCCGTCGGTCGTCGTTCCTGTGGTGGGCCAGTCCAGTAGCAAATTGCCAGGGCCCAATGTGATATCTTTCCATGGGGCCCCAAATGCCTGGCAGCGCCCCTGTTCATGACCTCACCTACCTTGGCTTGAGACCGCCCTCAGGAAAACAGTATACGGCATTTCAGAATGTTTGTAAACAATAGGCGTCAAGATACTTCCGGGTGGCAGGAAGAGAGCGGCTTCCACTGAAGCGATCCAGCCGGCTACTGTAAAGTGTTACATTGTTAAAAACGTTGTTGTTGATCGTATTCACAAAGCATTTTATCTTACCGCTAGGAGTGCTCCTAACTCGCGCTAAAACATTTTACGTAAGAGTTTTTTCTTAAAAGTTATTCACAAAGCCGCTGAGACCTACTCATACTAAGGATACATCACTAAGACTGAACTAAGAGTGACGCGCCGTTGCTATGGATTACGTCGATTCTCGTGCACGAGTTTGGAAGTGGTCAGTACGGTGATTGGTTGTTCAGAGCAGGCGGTCTCTGTGAAAACGAGCCCACTAAATCACCGAAGAACAAGGAAATAGCCTCGGCTAGACATCCCTATCAAATAGTTATGGACAGTGCAGTTAGCAGAATACACGCATGATGACAAGTTTGTGCAGACCACGATAATGACGTTGTAGCCTATATGCACGTTAAAGAGAGAGAGATAAACAATAAAAACAATAAAAATACGTAAATTGCATTAATTCAAGGAGGCAATTAAAAGCACCCTGCAAACTATTATTCAATGAGCATATCTCCACTATTCAACACTTTTAATAAAAGCCCATACCGGTTGTGGAGAATGGCGCATACAGTGATCACTGTGATCACATCCTCTCTCCACAAGATTTCGTGTATTTTTGTGTGCCCTAACATATATGGAGGAACACAGCAAACAATAATAAATATGGATTCAACAAATAAAAGGCGACAAAGAGCTAATACGATGTTTTTTACGCATAGGACTAATCGTAATCTGCGTAATCACTTGCATGTTATACTTTAACTGTGCTCCCGGTTGTGGACTGAGATAGGGTGTCAAGACGTCTTGCAGGGACAGCCACTGTCACCCAGCAAGTGACACCCAACTGGTACATGGTGCCTCACGCCTCAGACCGCTCCCCATTAAAATACGCGGATCATGGGTAGACCCAGGCCACTTCGCAACATCAAGAATGTTAAAAGTTGCATCAAAAGCAATCTGCGTGTTGATGGAATGTACTTTCTTTCTATTGACGAACACGTCCTCATCTTTTGATGGCGCAATTATTTGTACAGTATGTGCGTCCCGTCAACAGCACAGACCACACCGGCCATACCTGCAATTGCCATGAAGTTGGCTTTGATCATGTGTAGTTGTTGATTGTCCAAAGGAAACCGAATAAACTGTTGGATGATATTAATGGTATTATTTCAGCCTTAACCAACTTTGAACTGAGCTCTGTCAGCTCTTCTAGCCTGTATGTAAATATATGATCATTGTGGAATTGTGTGTGTGTGTGTGTGTATATTTACATATATGTAGGCTACATATATGTATATATATATATATATATATATATATATATATATATATATATTCATATATATATATATATATATATATATATATATATATGTGTGTGTGTGTGTGTGTGTGTGTGTATTTTTTATTCTATTTTTATTATTTTATTATTATTGTGTTGTGTTGGTGTTATGGACCTTTCATGAGATGTGTCCTTAATAAAGTTTGAATTTAATTGAATTGATGTGGTCTACAGAGCGCGTTCATGGTTCAGTTTATGGCTGACTGATGGTTGCGATATTCCTAAATCGTCGGCATTGCAAACTTGCATTTTCCCTGTTGCTAAATATCGTAGTGTTGCCAAACATTTTATTTCCTAATCGAGTTATTCCTGTTAGTCGGGGATGTTATTGCATCCCGCACTAATTCCACAACAAGTTTTATACCCTCACGATTTAGCCGATATCTCTTGATCAATTCACAGTCTTCCACTGTCTCCAAAACATTTCGTCTCGCAGTCATTTTCCGATTCTTTGTGAATAGGTCTTAGTGAGTTAGGAGTCCTCTCAAGGACTTTTAGGCTCTCCTAGACTTAGGTGTTACTTTTAGGCCTAAAATACTTTGTGAATTGCTCTTAGTGAAAAAAATTAGGAGTCCTAAATTTAAGACTGACACGCCCATTATTTTTAGGAGTTTCTCCTAAATTCGCCAGTTAGGAGCTACTTTTAGCGCTAAGATCCTTTGTGAATACGGCCCCTGAAGTTGTAAGTTCTAAATGCTGCATCTCTGTTTCATTAAAGACGCACTGTGTAATTTTTTCTCCCATCTAGTGGTTACATTTTATTTTGCATTCAAACTAATTTATGCTCTCTAGCGCCTCGCGTTTTCAAATGTTCGTTGCAACCTGTTGGAACTACGGCACGCTGGCTCTGAGTGAAAACGTGTTTAGCCTTACCTGTACCACGTAGTGCTTTTTGTCCCTCTCGGCAGTTCATAGACCGGAAGGGCATGGAAGCCTCCATAGAGCTTGCCCGTCCTAATGTAAATTCAGATAAGTGATTCTTCGCTCAGGAGGATAAGTGAGATTGTTGACAGATAATTTTACACCAATGGGGACTTATTTATGAATGAAGACGTTGATTTGAGGTAATAAATTACTTAAAACACTACACAGTGTACCTTTAAAAAAAAAAAGTATTACGTTGCTATCATTTTCCGTTCCGGAGATAGACACGAAAGAGTCCAGCAATACCCCAACTTCTTAAACATGTAACACACGTTAACCTGTAGGCTACCTTAAACCAGACTGGCCTTTACCAATAGACAGCATTATATAGCATAGCATGCTGGCTTTTACCCACAGACAGCACTACATAGCATAACGTAGCATAGCATAATGGCTGTTACCTACAGACAACATTACATAACGTAGTGTAGCATTACTGATGCGGTTGAGTGAACGCTGGCGCGACTAGCTGCCGCTGCTCTCCGGTTATTTTTTTATGTTTCTACGTATCGCTTACAGCAGACCTCCTACTCTTGGTGAAAGTGGTACTGTTGATCTCTACCATGGGCTTAGCATAGAAGCAATTTGTTTTATCAGCTTTGTGTTCTTGACCGTTCGAGCTCGTAGGGTGCTAGGGTTTCACGTACCTGGAATACCTGGCTACTGCTACTGCTGCTCGGTCCAACAGCCCGTGGATCATGATGTGGATCTACAACCTTGCTGTGAGCTCTGTGCTCTTGTGGACTGTCCTGTCCCTTCTAATAAATCCAGCGTCAACCTTGACCCAGTACATGAGTGCGGAGCTCCTCCAACTGCGGTCTCACTACCGTTCTGCTCCCCCTTCAGTACTGCACCGCTTTCTGGACATCGCTCGCCTTTCTCCCCGCCAGAGGTACACCCACCGCGGAGCCGGATGGAGTTATAATATCGATGACTCCACTGCCATACAGTCCATCTGGTCCTCCGGCCGCCGCCAGCCTCCGAAAAACACCGGTAGGAGGGTGGATCACAGCGCGTTGGCCAGCCTAGCTAGGTCGGCTAACGTTGGCTTCTCCAACAAGTATTCCGACGTCAACTTTGGATTACTCAACACCCGCTCACCCGAGGTCTCGCGATACTACACCGCAAGACTTGGAAGGTTTCTCATGTTACTATGCCTGTGTCACAGTCATTCGAGGCTGTGGCTCTTCAATTAATTGGACCTACTCCCACTGTTTTAGTCAACATTTACCACCCACCCAAACCTAACAAGGGCTTCATTGATGAATTCACCACACTTCTCACTCACATCTGCTCACTCTCATCCAATATAATTTTGCTTGGTGACATAAATATTCATTTGGACAACAACAATCTTGCTTCTTCTAAGGACTTCATTTCATGCCTGGACAGTTTTGGTCTGACACAATATATTGATTTCCCCACCCACTGTAAAGGTCATACTTTGGACTTAGTCTGCAGGTGTCACTCCTCAAAATTGCTCTGCTGCCGACCTCCCCATCTCTGACCACAAACTTGTCTCATTTAATCTATGTCTAACATTGTCCAAAACCAAGCAATCTCGTGTCATATCCTTCCGTAACATCAGAAATATCAACCTAGCAGACCTCACAACTGGCATTGAAAATCTCTCCATTATCACCCCCCCATACACCCCGGATCAGTTGGTTGATTTGTACATCGATGGTCTCAAATCTCTGCTCAACTCACTTGCCCCTGTTAAAACCCGGCCTGTCTCATTCCCCCACTCTGCCCCCTGGTTCTCCCCCCACCTGCGCCAGCTGAAGGCCAAAGGTTGTCAGCTGGAGCGGCTTTTCAATAGAACTGGACTCACTGTACATAAACAAATGCACTATGCTCACATCCTCCATTATAAAGACGCCATTTCATCCGCCAAATCCCAATACTTTGCAGATAAAATCAGTTCTGGTGCTGGGAATACCAGGGCCCTGTTCTCAGTGGTTAACAATTCTCTCCACCCCCCTGATTTCCTTCCACCACACTTCTACTCCACTGACCACTGTAACTCCATAATGGCATTTTTTCGACTCTAAAATGTCCACCATCCACCAGCAACTGACCCCTCACACATCTAGTCGTCCGCCTCCCTTTGTTCCCAATCCCCCCCTCTCCATACCTCTCTCCTGCTTTCAACTCCCCTCAGCGACTGACTTAACAAAACTCATCCGGACTTCCAAGCCATCTACCTGCCAACTTGACCCCCTGCCATCCTCCCTGGTTATAGCCTCCCTTCCCTCTCTACTACCCCTGATAACAGCCATTATTCATTCCTCTCTCACCTCTGGTTCCGTCCCATCCCCGCTCAAATCTGCTGCTGTTACACCCCTATTGAAGAAACCTGGTTTAGACCCCAACATTTTCAATAACCTCCGCCCCATCTCCAACCTGCCATTTATCTCAAAAATTCTGGAAAAAGTTGTCGCATCACAGATTCAGGCCCACCTCTCCAACAATAACCTCTATGAACAGTTCCAATCCAGTTTCCGCCCCTGTCACAGCACAGAAACAGCACTCATAAAAATCACTAATGACCTTTTGATGGCAGCTGACTCTGGACATTTATCCATTCTCATCCTCCTCGATCTGACCGCAGCCTTTGACACCATTTCCCACTCCATCCTCCTCGACCGACTAGCCTCCATTGGTATATCCGACACACCCCTAGACTGGTTCCATTCATATCTCTTTGGCCGTACTCAATTCATTCAGTTAAAATCATTCTCATCCCATACCTCCCCCCTCTCCTCTGGTGTTCCCCAGGGCTCTGTCCTTGGCCCCATCCTATTCATCATCTACCTCCTCCCACTCGGTCAAATATTCCGTAAACATAAAATTAATTTTCACTGTTACGCGGACGACACCCAGCTCTATGTCTCCTCCAAACCCTCATCCACCTTCCCACCCTCTTCCCTCTGTGCCTGCCTACAGGAAATCAAATCCTGGTTCCCCTCCCCACTTTCTCAAACTTAACAGTAACAAAACCGAGATAGCCCTCATTGGCTCCAAATCCACACTCACCAAGCAACCCAGTTTCACCCTCTCTATTGACAACTCCTCAGTCTCCCCCTCCCCTCAGGTTAAGAGTCTGGGTGTCGTCCTCGACAGCACCCTATCATTCCATACCCATATCAACAACACCATCCGGTCCGCCTACTTTCACCTTCGAAATATCAACCGCCTCCGCCCGTCACTCACTCCCAACAGCGCCGCTATCCTGGTCCACTCTCTAGTCACCTCACGCCTGGATTACTGTAACTCGCTTCTGTTTGGTCTCCCCCACAAACTCCTCCATAAACTCCAACTGGTCCAAAACGCTGCTGCCCGTATTATCACCAAAACCCCTGCCATCTGTCACATCACCCCGTCCTACACCAACTTCACTGGCTCCCTATCAAACACCATATTGAATACAAGATCCTCCTCAATACATTCAATGCCATACATAACCTTGCCCCCCCATATCTGTCTGACCTCATCCAAATTAATACTCCCACCCGGTCACTCAGATTCGCCTCCTCCATCAACCTACACGTCCCCCCAGCTCGTCTGTCCATCATGGGGGCACGAGCCTTCAGCCGCTCTGCCCCACGCCTCTGGAACAGCCTTCCCCCGGACATTAGAAATATGGACTCACCTCTCACCTTCAAATCCCACCTCAAAACACATTTATTTAGGCAGGCATACTCACACATGGACTAGAAATCTGCTGTAAGCTCTGTGCCTTTTTTAAATTGGTTTTAATTGTGTCTTTTTTACTTGTTTCTATGCTTGATAGGCGACCTTGAATACTCTGAAAGGCACCATATAAAATAAATGTATTATTATTAAACCTGGGTTTTAGAGTTGAGCCGGATACTCGGCTGAAACGAGTATCCGGTACGGATAAAGCACTTTTGCCGAGTACGAGTATTATACGAGTAATACGAGTCAATATCTGTGCTCGGATTGAATGAAAATCCTCATTGGGTAGCTGACTGTGTCAGCGTTCTGTGATAGGCTACAGCGCCCCTCCCCTACACAATGCAGATGTGTTGTTGTGTCCTGCTTTGATCACTCACACACAGAACAGCTCTCTGTCTCCATTAATGTTTAGGGTTTCTTCAGCTTCAGGTTTGTTATTACTTAGGTTGGTACTTACTTATGAACCAGTAGAGTTCTGGTAAACGTGGGTTCGTTCAGACGTGGTGCCGACTCGCGTTGCGTCTCTGCCTGTCGGAGATTTTTTTTTCTTTTTCTTTTTTTAACCGTCATCTGGCTGCCTGGCTCTAACCAGTTTTTTTTTTTTAACTTCACGCACGGTGTCCGACACTTTCTTGCTGTATTTCGTGAAAAAAATAAAGCTAGTAGTGGTATAAATATTGGAAATCAAGCTACACACACACACACACTCTCTCTCTCTCCCTCTCCCTGCCGGTCGTCTGAGTTTTTTTTGGTTTTTTTCAATGCTAATGCTGTCCTGTAAATATTTTTCTAATCAGCAACAAATAACAATTTCTGATCAACCCATATCAATTGCATGCTTAAAATAACATACCAGTTAACACCTCGCTCATTTCAAGACAACCCGACCCACTTCCGGGTTAAATCCCACCCACTTCCGGGTTAGGCCCCGCCCACTCCAAGTACAGATACAGATAATTCATATGGTTAACAGATACAGATACAGATAATGCTGTACTCGCTCATCCCTACTAGAGTTGAGCCGGATACTCGGCTGAAACGAGTATCCGGTACGGATAAAGCACTTTTGCCGAGTACGAGTATTATATGAGTAATACGAGTCAATATCTGTGCTCGGATTGAATGAAAATCCTCATTGGGTAGCTGACTGTGTCAGCGTTCTGTGATAGGCTACAGCGCCCCTCCCCTACACAATGCAGATGTGTTGTTGTGTTCCGCTCTGATCACTCACACACAGAACAGCTCTCTGTCTCTCCCTCAGTCACTCAGGTTCGCGGGTCGTTTTCCGTTAATGTTTAGGGTTTCTTCAGCTTCAGGTTTGTTATTACTTAGGTTGGTACTTACTTATGAACCAGTAGAGTTCTGGTAAATGTGGGTTCGTTCAGACGTGGTGCCGACTCGCGTTGCGTCTCTGCCTGTCGGAGATTTTTTTTTCTTTTTCTTTTTTTAACCGTCATCTGGCTGCCTGGCTCTAACCAGTTTTTTTTTACTTCAAAGCTAGTAGTGGTATAAATATTGGAAATCAAGCTACACACACACACACACTCTCTCTCTCTCTCTCCCTGCCGGTCGTCTGAGTTTTTTTTTTTTTTTTTTTCAATGCTGATGCTGTCCTGTAAATAGTTTTCTAATCAGCAATAAATAACAATTTCTGATCAACCCATATCAATTGCATGCTTAAAATAACATACCGGTTAAAACTAGGGATGTCCGATATTATCGGCCCACCGATATTATCGGCCGATATTGGCATAAAAAAATCAATATCGGAAAATATCGGTATCGGTTTTTTAACCGATGCCGAAATCGATTTTTGAAATAATTTCAGACATCTGTTATGTTTCAAGTGAGGACGTGGTTTGATGACATCATCAAACGCGCCGCGCCGTCTCAATAACAAGCCTGGGCATGTGCGGCCGTGTAGCGGGACGCTAGTTGTAGCTGTAGTTATGTCGGTGGTTTGGAATTATTTCAAAGTTTCTACGTTGAATAGTAAAATAGGGGTTTTGCGCAACATACTAACGCATTCTGCGAAACAGGTCTCATCACAACCGGTTCAGGTCCGCTGTACCGCGCTCACATTATTTTATTTATTAATCCGCACTTCCAGACCGTCACCGGGGCTTCAGAGTAATGTGTCCGAGGAGAGTAGCCCTCTCCCGGACACACACGCTAGCTTTAACCGCTGTTTTGTTTTTATTTATTCTTCCACACTTCCGCTCGGCATAAAGCCTATTGCAATGAGTGTAAAGCGGAGGTTTCACGTGGCCGCATATATCGGTATCGGTTGATATCGGTATCGGAAATTAAGAGTTGAACAATATCGGTTATCGGTTATTGGTAAAAAAGCCAATATCGTACATCCCTAGTTAAAACCTTGCTCATTTCAAGACAACCCGACCCACTTCCGGGTTAAATCCCACCCACTTCCGGGTTAGGCCCCGCCCACTCCGAGTACAGATACAGATAATTCATATGGTTAACAGATACAGATAATGCTGTACTCGCTCATCCCTACTGGGTTTGCTCAGTGAGCACAACCGTATAATAAACGTTTAACGTGTAGCCTATATTGTAGCCGTAATGAATTCAATATGTACGACTTTATTCTCGTAATTAATTCAATATTTACGACTTTATTCTCGTAATTTAATGAAAAAATTCTTAATGTGGCCCTAATACTCTGCAAGGTTGGTTTTATTTCTCACATTATTCTATCAACAGACATTTACATCGATAGTCTGCCGTTATAATTGATTTGCCTTGGGTGTACTGTGGAGTGGGTAAGACTGTTTTTATTGGCAGGCTAGTTGATACCGTTGACTTGTGCTAGCTTAGCACCAGCAAACTGTCCAACTAGAAGGACTGCATGAAATTTGTTGAAAACGTCTCCAATGATAAATAACACACTGGCTGACTTGGAAATGAGGAGGATTGTCCAAAATTCCTAACTACCCCTTTAATGATTAATCGAAAATTGATTGTTAATTCTCCCGACGATCAACTAAGACAATTTAATTGAATGCCCATCCCTAGTTGAGACAGTTCAAATGTATCCAGAATAGCAAAGAGTTATTTTGCACCCTTACCATTCAAATCATCAGTATGGAAATTAAAGTCACCAGTTATAACTAGACAGTCAGAGTCAGTGGAGATGCTAGACAATAATTCTGTAAAGTCATTGAGAAAGTTTGCTGAATATTTTGGTGTCCTGTAGATAATTAACAGGAGAACTCTGGAGGAACATTTCAAAACAGCACAAAGGTATTCGAAGGATGGGAAATCACCAAATGACATCTGTTTACCCTGAAATACATTTTTAAATATAATGGCAACCCCTCCACCTCTTTTTCCAGATCTACATACATCCAAGAATTTAAAGTTGGGAGGAGCTGTCTCAATCCGAATAGGGTTAGGGTTTGTTCCAACCATGTTTCAGTTAAAAGTAGTGATGGGCAGATGAAGCTTCTTTAGACTTTGAAGCTTTCCAGCCAAGTGGTTTGCAATAGGTTCATTTCTCGAGGCTTCATGTGCACACAACCCCCCCTGCTGGTCAAACAGTGCTACAGGAGTAATTCATGCTATGAATGAGAATTACATTCACCTTCATATATATTGCATTTATGGTTCATGTATTGATTCAAATAAATAAAATGTATATTTGCATGTGTATTCGTGTGTAACATGAAAATAAGTGGAATTCAGTAAACAGTGTTTCAATATGTAATTTTCATCAATGTCTGATAAGACATTAACACACATGACATTGCCAGGACAATTGTTTTAAAGTGCTACTGTGTTTTAACAAGGAAGACTGTGGTGCTTATGGATGAAGATGATTTGAAGATGATTGTGCTTGTGAACATTGAAGATGTGCTTGATGGATTTTTTTCATGGGTTTTTATTTAAGAACAATATTTGTTCTACTGTGCTTGGATTGAGACGATTCCTCTTCTTGGAAATTACTTCTCCTGCTTTGGAGAACACTCTCACAGGGAACAGATGAGGCTGGGGTGCACAAGTACACAATTGCCAGCTTGTAAAGGTTGGGGTAAATGCACTTCTGCCTCTCCCAATAGAGAAGTGGGTCATCGGTCCTCCCAATATTTGGCTCTGACAGATAGCGCTGAACCTCCACTGTGGCATCAGCCGTCACATTGTGCTTCGTTCTGGATGCCATCACTGTGGCGTCTAGATGACTCCACAGCTTGTTTCCTGAGAAGCATAAACAGATAATGTAAGTGAGGGTCATAACTCATCTAAATTGACTTAACTAAAGGAGAAAAAAGTATTACCAGGTCTTTCAACTACATTATTAGAAGTTGATGTTGAAGCTACTGGAGATGATTGTGGATGATGGCTGGTTTCCCTTATGCCATTGGCACACTCAGATGTGAGTCGTCTCACTGCTTCATCAGCCTTTGACTGAAGAAACCTATTGTTTTGAATCTGGGATCAAGTAATGTAGTAAGTGACATAATGCTGGAGCTCTGTAATGTATGTAGATTTTCCCTGAGAAGCTTGATGAGGTGCTCTCCCAGCTCTCTAGCCAGTGGATTACTGCTCATTGTCTCCTCTTGGAGCATCTTCTCAATCATTTTGAGCAGTGGGATGACCTTTGAGCCAGACACTCTTTTCTCCTCTGAAAGCTCCACAGTGACTTTGTGGAACGGAGACAAGATGGACAGACACCCAGTGACATTGGTGTATTCCTCAGATGTCAATGCAGGGATGTCACTGACCAAGCCACCCAAAGCTGCCCCCACAGGCTCCCTTTGCTCCACCAGTCTCTGGAGCATTTGGAAGGTGCTGTTCCAGCTGGTTTCCACCTCCTGGATCAGCTTTAGCTTAGGCTTCCCCATTTGCTCCTGAATCAGTGCAAGCTTGTCCTTTTTAAAACACAAAAATTGATAGTTATTGTGAAAAATGGAGCAATAACAAACAAATAATACATTAACAGATATGAAAATAATGTCAGTGAACCTACTTTGGCAGTTGTGCTGCTCCGGAAATATCCCACCAGCCTCTTGCCTTTGTGCGAATAGCGGACAGCACAGGGGTCAAATCAAGAGACTTCTTGACAATCAGATTTAAAGTGTGAGCCACACAGATGGCATGGCACAGCCTCAGTGCCTTGCCACAAGCGATCAAGTTGGCTGCAACCATCAGTGACAAGACACGTAACCTTTGATATTATCCCCCATTCCTCCATAAGTGAGGTTTTCACACTTGCCCAATTCACAGCAGTGTGTTTCTCAGGGAAATACACTACTCCCAGTACTGTTGACTTGAGACACGTGTTCTCATCAATGTAATGGCATGATAAAGCCAGGTAGGCATCCATGTTAATGGATGTCCACATGTCAGATGTCACACTAACTGCAGTTACATTCTGTAATTGCAGTTTGGCCTTCTGCTTTTCCTCCTCATACTTGGCCTTGACTATAACCTTCACAGCCTAATGGAAAAGAAGAAAACAGTAGTTGGTTTTTTATATGTAAAACTACCTTCATACTTTATTACCAAACACACCTTCCTTGTTGGGATCACATAGGTTGGATCCAATTTTCCCACAAACTCTCTAAATCCCTGATCCTCCACAATGCTGAAAGGCTGTCTCCCACAATCATAGATACCAAGGCCTCATCCAGCTTCTTCTTCCTGGTCACTGGAAGAAAACAACAGAAGCTTTGTGAATACTGTATCAGTTCTGTTAATTTCATTATCATTGTGGTTGGTAAACAAATATGGTAACAATGGAAGAGTATTTTACTATAGTAGGATTTGAATTGAACTCACCTTGGCTGGGTGCACCTTCCTTGGCCTGGGTATCTGTATGCAAGGCACGAAAATGCCTCAGCATAGATGAGGTGTTGTTGTTGTATCCCAACTCCTTGGCACACAACAAACACTTGACCTTGGAATGAAATAAAATATATATAAAAATATGGTGAAGATTGATAGTAGTTAGGTAGCTAGTATATTGAATCACAAAAAAACGTGTTGACTAATAAAAATACAATTACCTTGTTTTGGATAAAATAGGCTACCATAATAAACAAGAGTAAATGAGTAAACACATACCTTACTAGCAGAAATAAGATCCAAGTGTTCCCATACTGGGGAATGTTTTTGTTTTCTTGCAGGCTCCATGAAAACTGAAACACTCACTGAAACTCTCACTGAAACTCACTCTGAAACTCTCACTGAAACTCACTCTGAAACTCGCACCAAAACTCACACCAAGACACCAAATGCGCCAATGAGGCAGGGGACGCATTGATGCTTTATGCGTTAGTGAATCACGCCCACATTTCAAAACATCCGACGAGGCTTCATTTTTCATCAATGACGTCACCGCCCCCAAATGGTACATGCCTCGATATGCGCTCCACTAAACACTTCCTGGATTACTCGACACACACTCCAAAGCATCGGCACCCCACGTCCCAACACTAGTTAAAAGCATAAAATCAAGTTTAGAAGTGGTAATAAGATCATTAACTAAAAATGATTTGTTAGCCAGAGATCTAACATTAAGAACACCATCTTGATGGTGCTATTGACAATGATAGGCTCCAAGGCCGATTTTGGTTCACAGGGAATAGTTAAGTTCAACAAGTTAGCTGTGTGTCTAAATTTCACTTTGTTTACTCTCGTCACAACTAGTCACAACAGGAATGGAAAAAGTGCTGGGCATTGACGTAAACATTGGTGTAAGCAACCTGGGTTTCAGCTGATTTTGCGAGATTTCCCTCGTGACATTTCAAAGGCTGAACCCCTTATCGTTTCAGTAGTACTCAGGGCTGCTATCAATACTTCCGTTAGTGTTGGGAACTCGGGGAGGGTGGGGGGGGCGCCCTCCACTTGGTTGCCTGCAGAGGGGCTGCCTGCCTGCGCCCGGTGTGTGGGCACAGATGCCTGTAGTGGTGAAGGGCGTGGGCTGGGCATCATAGACACAAATGCAATTCTAGTACCAACAACTTCCTGTTTCTTCATTTCATCAGTTAAATCATAATGGGTGGAGGCGGTGGAGGGAGATGGGGTGGATCTGGGAGAGGATGGAGGGGGGGTGTTGTGGCTGAGGGAGGGTGGAGGATGTTAGAATGTTAGACCACAGCACGTGCTGTGGTCTAACATTCTTCAAGGCCGGTGCTCTGACTGTGGCCTGTGTCAGATTAGGGTGGGGTAGATGGGTGGGAAAGGATAGAAGATTGTCCCTTAATAGTCCTGAGCCAAACCTGTTTGGGTAGGGGTCATCTGCTTTGAAAATATATTTGCACCCCAGAACAAATTATAATTGTCAATAAAGTTCCTTCCTCTTTTACTGTAGACTCTGGAAAGCCATGTATTTAGTCCAAGTAGACGACTGAACATATTAATTCCCCTATCGACTGTTGGGAGGGGTCCACTGATGAATGATTTAATGTCTAATTTGTCCAGTGTGTCTAAGAGTTCGGTGAAATCCCTCTTTAACAGTTCTGATTTTCTCTGCGAATATCATTGAATCCTGTATGCACAATGATCTGAGTCATTTTTGGATTTTCCGATAAAATTGTGGTTAATGTCTGATTAAAATCACTGACTGTCGCACCTGGGAAGCAGCATGTTTTAATCTTCTTACCGCGTATGTCCCTGATAGCAGAATCTCCTACAATCAGAGTGTCCGGTTCAGCCACTTGCAGTGGGACAAACCCCTGTCCGGGCCGTCTGCCTGGTCGTGTCCTGGGGCTTGCATTTTAAGATTCACGAGTGGCTCGCCTGCCTGGCGATATATTCATTGTCTGTTTCTGTTTCTCATCACGTTTCTGCAAGCTGTCGGCTGTGGACTCTCGTAGTGGTAGGAATCTGTTTTGTACCACTAACGTTGGCTTCGGTGATGGGCTTATCCGACTGGTCCATGCTACTTTAGTTAGCCTAGTGTTCAGCGTCGAGTGAGCTTGTTGCTTCACTTTGCCTTTCTTTTTCGGCATGGCACCAAATTTATGCCAGTATGAAGCATCTGGTGCTTGTTTCAAGTACGTCTTGCTGCGGCCTGCGGGAAGGCGGGGCGTGAATATATTAATTTATATATATATATATATATATATATATATAATATATATATATACAGTATATATATACAGTATATATATATATATATATAATATTTTTAGTCAGGTAAGACAACTGCAATGTATTAACACTTTGGATTTATATTACTCCTGTGCAGAAAGAGTTGAATATAAAAAAAATGTCACTACACGTAGGCTAATAGTAATATTAATAGTCCAATAATAGCTAGGATTTATGTTACTCCTGTGCAGAAAGAGTTGAATATAAAAAAATAGTAATAATAATAGTCCAATAATAGCTAATAATAGTCCCAAATCTATTCAAGTCTCACTGTCTTTCATGGAAAACAATGAAGAACACTCACATTTGATAACAGAGATCATGTAACAGTGATTTTTATTTGTCACACACATAAGTAGATATAGGCTGGCTGGTTTCCTCTCCTTCCCTCATCGCTGTGGAGTCCTTCTCCATTGTGTGTTATAGGCTGGCTGGTTTCCTCTCCTTCCCTCATCGCTATGGAGTCCTTCTAATAAAACAAGAACCATTTTGAATTTAAGCACAATCTGGTGTAGCACCCCTAAGCCTTACCTTTGTACCAATGGGGCACACCTGGGTTATTTTACTAACCCAACTAACTATTAATAGTTTCACTTCTTCCCCTCTGTGTACACTACACAAGTCTTAAGATATGACTAATACGTGTTCTTATCTAGATCTTTCTATTACTTTATTACAATATGAAATGTAAGCATATTAAAACCCTTTGATGAACTTGAACATGAACTTCACCGTTACAGTGTCTTAAGTAGCAGGTAACACTCGAAAGATCACTTCATAAAAATTGAAAATGTTTATCACTGAATGAATTCAATGTTTGTGCTTTAAATCAACCAAAAAGTACCAATTATGAAACACAGATCATGTACACATTAAGCCGGGTAAATATAAATACCGTACGTCATCGTATTTAGAACTCTCCGTTTTCGCTGTACACATAAGTAGCTGTTAGTTCAAGAGGACGTATTTAGTTCAAGTATTTTCAAGAAAGACGTGTTTTTCTTCTTCTGTTGGTTTTATATGGGCTACGCAATACCAGAATGCACTCGCCCGTGATGTGGGCAGGGCGTGATGTCATGCCCCGCCTTCCCGCAGGCCGCAGCGAGATGCTTCTCGCTTGTTTGGTTGGTTTCTTTAGAACTGTCTTTCTCTTGTTACATTTCCGGAAGGTTACAGTGAAACTTTCATCATCATTCAGCTGTGTCTGTGTCTGAGCTAACTCACTGTCCAAGGATGCCATCGGGACTTTCTAATGCAATTATCCTTGTTTCAAGCAAGTTAATGTCTGTAGCAGTTTTACACAGTCCTTGCAATTTTCAGTACTTCTTTAAGGACCCACAAGCGGAGGCATTTTAGTGGTTAGGCTAGCAGGCCGCGCTAGTGGTAGTATTTTTAGGTAGGCAGCAAATTGCATGGTCTACGATGGTAGTTGAGTCAGTGTTTGTGATTTAGTGAGACATAAAACTAGGAATTAGGGATGAGCGAGTACGGCATTATCTGTATCTGTATCTGTTAACCACATGAATTATCTGTATCTGTATCTGTACTCGGAGTGGGCGGGGCCTAACCTGGAAGTGTGCAGGATTTAACCCGGACGTGGGTCGGGTTGTCTTGAAATGAGCGAGGTTTTAACCGGTATGTTATTTTAAGCATGCAGTTGATATGGGTTGATCAGAAATTGTTATTTATTGCTGATTAGAAAACTATTTACAGGACAGCATCAGCATTGAAAAAAACCCAAAAAACTCAGACGACCGGCAGGGAGAGGGAGAGAGAGTGTGTGTGTATGTGTGTGTGTGTAGCTTGATTTCCAATATTTATACCACTACTAGTTTTATTTTTTCACGAAATACAGCAAGAAAGTGTCGGACACCGTGCGTGAAGTAAAAAAAAACTGGTTAGAGCCAGGCAGCCAGATGACGGTTAAAAAAAGAAAAAGAAATCTCCGACAGGCAGAGACGCAACGCGAGTCGGCACCACGTCTGAACGAACCCACGTTTACCAGAACTCTACTGGTTCATAAGTAAGTACCAACCTAAGCAATAACAAACCTGAAGCTGAAGAAACCCTAAACATTAAGGGAAAATGACCCGCGAACCTGAGTGACTGAGACAGAGAGCTGTTCTGTGTGTGAGTCACACACAGTGGGTTGTGTGGGACACAACAACACATCTGCATTGTGTAGGGGAGGGGCGCTGTAGCCTATCACAGAACGCTGACACAGTCAGCTACCCAATGAGGATTTTCATTCATATCAATCCAAGCACAGATATTGACTCGTATTACTCGTATAATACTCATACTCGGCAAAAGTGCTTTATCCGTACCGGATACTCGTTTCAGCCGAGTATCCGGCTCAACTCTACTAGGAATAATAATATTTATTTAATAATAAATAGCGGCAAAAAAAAACGGTAAAAGAAATAAGTAAAGCAGAAGTGGGTAGAGCGGACTCCTAAAACTACAAACGATGGATATATGAGCAAGAGGGTCAATGTTCAAGGCACAATTGTATGCATACTTAAAAGGCTTAATATTATTTATTTATGTTGAAGTATTATTTTATTGTACATTTTATCTATTGTAAGTTTTATTTTGAAAACCGGAAGTTTATTTTGACGCACACCGGAAGTAGTATGCTGAAACGCAAATAGCTTTACCAGAGCCCGTCTACGGAGAGCCTGTCCACTCCCTATTAAGTCCCATTGTACCGAATTCTGGTTGCAGTTCCACCAGAGCTCCACTGGGGGCGATCGCCTGTGAGTGCAGAATGAATGGGAGCAGATGGAGCTACACGGCTAAATGTGTCTCTTTCACCTGATTCTCATTGAAAAAACTCCGATTTGATTGTAGTTCTTACAAGTTCAACATAGGTTATAGATCGAAAGTTGAATGAACGAGTACTTATGTCCTTTCGATTTCTTACAGGACGTGTTGTTATTGCCCATAACACGCTAGCATTCTGCTAATGAACGCTGATTGGTCAGTGAAGGACTGATTACGACCAGAGATCTGCTTGATGGCATCTTGGCATCCGAAGCGGGACCAGAACGTTATGGTGGACAATTTCGCCCAAGTTCTTTTTTTTTTAACACAGCAACTTCTTTTGGTTGCTGGCACTTTTATCTGCGTATCGTTATGTATGTACTGCTGTGTTATCGATGCCTTGAGGGAAAGGGAGGGGCTTAAAGCCGTAAAGCAGTATCTCTGGTCGTAAGATGAGTATGACGTCATTGACATTTTAAAATACTTTTTTAAAGCAAATAAGTGACTCTAAAAAATCTAACACCCAGCAATGTGTAATTTCTTTGCATCCCCTTTCGAAAGCAACATTCAAATTACTAGACAAAAAATTATATCCTGAGAAAAGTGGAGTTTGAGGGGTATAGCTCCATAGACCGCCATTCATTCTGCACTCACCATGTGAGCGCCCTCACATGGAACCAGAGGGGAACTGCAACAGTTCAGAACCAGGAAGTAAACCGAGAGTGGAACTTCTCTCCTTATTAGACATTCTCTGGCTTTACTTAGTTCGCGCATTGACGCACAGCACTGTTTCTATCCGCACGCGTTGGTTCTATCCGCACGCGTTGGTTGGAAAGACGGTTGAAAAAAAGGTATGAAAATGGAAAACAGAATGTATTGACACATATACATGTTTAAGTCAATGCTCTAATACCATGAAAACTCCTGTTTAGAGGTGGGAGTACCATTGAAGAAAAGCACTTTCACTGAACCTCTGAGTTAAATCTTGGTAAGCTAGTACGCACGTGTTCCCATCTACTCGTGTTAACTAAGGCGTCCTTTTTGTAGCCATGCTGTGTATCATTTCGGTTATTTTCCACATTTTTATTTCATTTTGAGAGATATTAAGTTACAGAGAACGTTTATTCATTTACTTGAGTACAAAATTCATGGTGACACACACTGTCATTAAAATAAGTGTAATGTTGATATATTACACTGTGGTAAACTAGTCACATTCATTGAATGTGACTGTGGGTCAAAGTTATAAACAATTTAAAGATAAATCTTTTCATTTTAAGTTACTTACAAAGGGTAAAAGCAGCAACGCTGTTATTTGTTATTTAAAACAATGTAATTTATTTATTTTATTTACAATCTAAAATCCTATGTTAAAAGGGATTACAAAATGAGACAATATGCACAAGAAAACATGGTTTATACATTATGCTGTACAAGTTAGTGTGTTTTCCATAAATAAGTTAATCCATTAGTCAAATGTGATTTTATTTGTACATTTCATAGAAATTCTTACGGTTAAAATGATATATTTTGACAATATAAGACTTTTATTTTCATGTAATTGTAGTTACTATCTGTAACTATATTCTCCTATGTGAAAGGATACATTTATGTTGTACAACACTGTCTTTGAATATTATTGCAATTGCATGAGAATTTGTATAAGAATCTGGACTATAAAACCTGTTTTGCAAATACAGGTCAGGTCTTTTGCCTGGATGTGAAAAAGTAGAGTTCCAGCCTCGGTGTACAACGCGGTTGATGAACGGATAAATTGATGGCGAGCCTCCCAGTCGAATTGTGATCCTCTACCATCATTCCAACGGACCCGGTGGTAGGATTGTGTCAGTCTCCCTGATCGACACCAACGAACGCCTTCCCTGAACACATTCCCTGACTTGACTATTTCCCTGACAAATTGACTTGGACACTGATTGAAGTTGCAAAGCAACAAAGAACAATTTCCAAACGAGACATTTTATTTTATTAGTGTTTTTTTTGGGCCCATAGGTTGCAATTGTATAATATGTGCACAATGTTCAATTTTCAAGTAAAAATTCACATTTAATTACAACTACCTGTGTGCTCTGGTTATTGATATACTCCCAGCTCATCAGAACCTAGAGGTCCAGACGTGTACATACCTTGAAGTGGGTTACAAGTACATACTTTGTAAGGGCTGCTGCAGTACATACTAAAAGTAAAAATAAAAAAGTGAAACGCAGCCATGGCCTTGTGGAGGCCTACACATGTGCCACCATATTACCTTAACGACCCTCCCTGACCGCCAGTTCCTGCAAGAAGAGGCCAGCTGAACCACTGCAGGCAGACAGGTAGGGGTCGTAACACAGTTAAATGTATTTGTTAACAGTTTATTGGAATATTACATTTTCTTTCACACACACACAATTTTCAGATACAGTTCATGCAGTGTAATGCTGCAATGTTCACCTCTCCAACCTCTCTCTCATTGTCTCAACATTGTTGGTGTTGTGAATTCCCTCTGTGCTGCGGAGGAACACTGCCCCTAGAGGGCTTGGAGACAATTTGGCCTTATATAACCCTCCTGATTGGAGTAAGTGACTCAAGGTGTGCTCAGGTGTAGACTGAGCACTCTGCCAGTTAAATGCAGACTTTCATGTGTCTCCAGTCCTGCCTCCCTCATGCGTTACTGACAATGTGAGTTGCCTTCTTGACAGCCTATTGTTTGTATTATGTTTGTGACCCTACTTTTGATTATACTTCTACCTGATTTATGGATAGCTTAATTTACTGTATTGATTATTGATTTATGCATTTGTTTCTTTGGTTATACTGCAGAAAACCATGAGTTGAATGGAGGCAATAAATGGACAACTGAATTGCATTTCCCTGTCAAGAACTCTTTTATTTGAGGCCCTTAAGCAGCCAACTATTCCTATACCTACACTAGCACATGCATTAGAGAACCTACTTCAGTTGGTCTGTCTTTGTATCTTCCCACTCCATACCACTCCTTTGTTATCTGTTATGTTTATTCTTCTATTGTGCTGTATCTCCTCTCCTGGCCCTGGTACTGTTGTGTGCAAATATATTCTATTTTTGTCTGGGGCGAAAGCATCAGGGTGTGGCGTCTTGATTTCAGTTGGGCGAATGTCATTATCAAGGCCTCCAACCAACTCTCTCAATTGACAACACTGCCAGATCATTGAGCCTCTCCTGGCCCATGGTGCACCTGACCTGGCCCATGGTGCACCTGAGCCAAGTATGTAGTCTGCAAAGGGCACTAAATTATCTCTCACAGCTGCAGCTACTGACCGGGATGGTAAGGGCCACCTGTACGATCGCCTTCAATGATGGGAACATCATGGGATCAAGGAGTTTGAACACTGTGTGTGATGGCTTCTGGTCCCTTCCTGCTCAAAAAGTTTTACGTCACTAAGACCTCTTCTGGGACTAGTTGGATGTTGAAATGCAAGGCTAGTTTCTCTAGGGACTGCATGCACGGGAAGGTTTCAGAGGCTGGGGCACATCTGGGCACATCTGGGCACCTCTCTCCCAACACTGGACACTTCTTCTGTTTCCTTTTTGGACCAAGAGAGGGCTGCTGGATGTTGTTCTCCTCACATGTTGTCTTTGTCATGGCATAGATGTCACCGTGCAGTTCGCTGGCTGACCAGGATGTGCGTCGGTGGTGCGTGTCCTGCCGTGACGATCCCAGTTCACCCTCCTGGATAACCGCAGTCACCAGCGAGACCGGGGGCACCTCCTTCCACAATTTTAGGAGATTAAGGTGATTAATCTGTGCCTGGGCTACGCTCTTCGCCGAGATGGAGCGAACGGGTTGCATAATCTACAATGACTAATGCAAATCGGTATCCCTGTGCGCAGGCGTGGTACTGGACAATCAGCTGCCAACATCAACGCAGGGGCCCCATCCTGCAAAATTGCTCTCTACAACATCCGCAGGATCTGGCCGTTCCTCATGAGGGAAGCTTCACAGCTCTGGGTCCAAGCACTCGTCATCTCCCGGCTCGACTACTGCAACTCGCTCCTGGCTGGACTCCCTGCCTCTGCGATCAAAACTTTGCAGTGTATCCAGAATGCTGCAGCACGCCTCGTGTTCAACCTACCAAAATTCTCCCACGTGACTCCCCCTCTTCCATGACCTCTACTGGCTCCTTGTAGTAGCTTGCATCAGATTCAAGAAAACGGTACTGGCCTACAAGGCTGTCAACGGAACTGCCCCTACCTCCAAGCGTTAGTCAGACCCTACGCCCCAGCTCGAGCACTCCACTCAACTACCTCAGCTGGCCGACTGGTACCACCATCGCTAAGAGTTAGCAAAGGTCGCACAGCTAAGCTCACAACTCTTCTCTGTTTTAATAATAATAATAATACATTTTATTTAAAAGCGCTTTTCTAAATACTCAGACACTGTACATACAAGAACATCAATCAGCAAAACAATATAAAATAGTACACTAAAAACACAGACTAAGCTAGACTTTAAAAGGCATTTTAAAAAGGTGTTTTTGTCAGAGATTTGAATGTTGGGAGGTTGTTACAGTCACAAATGTGTTTGGAAAGAGTTCCAGAGGGAGGGGGCAGCTGCAGAAAAGGCTCTGTCGCCCCAGGTTCGGTGCTTGGTCCTGGGTGGTGGAGTCAGAAGGTTTGCGTCAGATGAGCGGAGGCTGCGGGATGGATTGTGGCGATGGAGCAAGTCAGTGAGGTAGGAATGGGCCTGGTTATGGAGGGATTTGTGTGTAAGGAGGAAGATTTTGAACTGAATGTGCTGTGGAACTGGGAGCCAGTGGAGGTTCTGGAGGACAGGAGTGATGTGGGTGTGGGTGAGCAGACGTGTAGTGGAGTTTTGGATGTACTGTAGCTTATTTAGAGTTTTGGATGGTGTGCCGTAGAGGATGCTGTTGCAGTAGTCGATTCTGGAGGTAATGAAGGCGTGGATGAGGGTTTCAGCAGCAGAGAAGGAGAGTGATGGGCGGAGTCCGATAATGTTCTTGAGATGAAAGAAGGGAGCTCTGGGCCCAGTATTTCAAAAGTGATCTGACAGGATTATCCTGGTCGGATTGGATTAAATCTAGATCTGATCTGAAAACTGGGTATTTCAACACAAATCCAGATAATCCTGATGCTGAAGATCAGGATTCTGCTTTGGTAATCCAATCCTCCCTTGAATCCAGATAAAAGGCTGGATTTGGGTATTTCAAAAGTTATGGCAGATATCTGGATCAACTTGATACCAAAATTTCAGGATCATTTGGATCCCACCTCAGAGGTTTATTTCACTAAGATTGATTTGTGACGGTCCCCTGACTGTTAATAGTTCATGTCCTGTGCTCTATTGTAGCAGGTACCTGGGAGGCGGAGTACCATTGATGATAGTTGCGAGCACCTGGACCCGGTGCTCTCCAACTATATAACCCCGCCTACCTGGAGCCTGCGCTCTCTGCCCTTGATGCCTTTGTTGTTTCGTTCGCAGACACACATCTTCTTTTCACATTACGGCTACACTCATGCATACACTCACCCACACTACTGACCTTACTGATAAGCACACCTCATTGTACCTTCGGTTTATGTTTTAATTGATTTATTATCCTTTGAGAATAAATCATTTGTTAAATTGCCATTTATCTGCGTTTCCCAATCTTTTGTCATGGCTTTAGAGCCAGGTCGTGACAGATTCAATTAGATTAAGTCTCAGCTCCACTTCTCCTAGATATTGTTACTCAAGATGTTCATTACGCTTAATCTAAAGTGTTAGTGTTTTACTTTTAACAAATAATTAAAGCAGCCTAATTGTAAGAAATTTAAAGCATAGTAAAATATTTGACCTCACTTTCTGTAACTGCTGTAAATAAGAGTTACAATTTATGTTGGGTGTGTAGTAATAACCAACACGAACGCGTTACTTTCCAGCAAACATCTTTATCTCTGTCCTTGTATCAACCCCATACATTACATTCCGCATCTCCCTCCCCAGTCTGCATAACTATGCCACCTAGAGGCTGTACAATTCAACTGAACATAACTGTATGAGTAACTCAATGCAGTAGTGAACACAACACAATTACAGACCTATTTCTCAAATTCTAGTTTCAAACATTGTATCTTGCATGTACCAAAACAGAGAAAGACAACAGGAATGCAAGGTCCAAACAAACTTTAATTCCAACAAGACCTAACCCAGCTCAGAGGTCAAAAGTGAGCTGTTCTTCCAACAGCTTTATTTTTAGTTTAGTTTTAGTTATTTTTGCTGCAGCAGCGTCAGCTTGAGTTGTTCACTGGCCAATTCAATTTGCTTGACCGCCCTCTCGGTCTCCATTTTGAGGATTTTGATTTTGAGTCTCCGACGCTCCGGCTCTGGCCCACGAACTTCTTGGGGTGGATCGGGTAGAGCAATGCTGGTGCTGGTTGAAGGAGCCTCCACAGGTGTGAGGAACACGCATTCTGATGAGAGGTTGAAAAGTGACATGAAATGAGTACATTTAACATTAATGTAACATAATATGGGATACAAGTGCACTGTAAAAAAAGGAACAGTATGAAAACTAACAAACTTAATTAGGTAGCTGCACAGTCTTATTGAGTTTACACAACTTCAGGACCCTTTGGTTGTGTGCACTAACGACTCCTGAATTTCAGTCAACTCCATAAGGCTGTGCAGCTGTTTTTAATAGCTTAAATTGGTGACAATTTAATACATAATATTATAGATATGATATTCTATCATAATCTAGAAAACGGACAGTTAGGTCTCACCTTTGAAGGGCTTGTTCCCAGTTTGTTTGTTTTTTGCCTCTGCCTGGTCCTTGGTGGCTTTTTGCTTCAAATTCTTCCACCAAAGTTTCACCTGCTCCACAGACCTTAGTTGGCCAGTGGCAATTATTTGTGCCGTTATTGGAGCCCAAATCTCCGCTTTAGTCCTTGCAGACACATTGGTTTGGCCAGGGGTGCTGAAAGTGCCAATTAAACTTTGATAGTTCAATCGCACCCCATCCAGCAATGCATGTGTTTCAGCAGCTGTAAAATTCAACCCCTTACTTCTTTGGGCCTCCATGTTGTCTGGAGGTTGGTCAACCAGTCACTCTTTAATACCATGCCAGCGAAATTACATTCAGGTGTGAGAGTATCCCAGGTTCATTGGGAAGGGCTTAAATTGGGTTCTCTGAGCAAGAATGGTTCTCGTTACATCAGAAGGAGGAAAAGACAATGACCTCAATTGTACACCGACACCGATGGAGAAGGTATATCCACGACACTATGCTGAACGCCCCAACCTGCTCGAGCATTACTCCAATGATGAGCTTTATGCACGATCCAGATTTGGGCGAGATGATATTGCTTTCATCTGCAATATTGTTCGTCCTCACCTTGAACGTGTCACTCTGAGGAGCCATGCCTTGACTGTGGAGGAGCAAGTGCTTATAGCGCTACGTTTTTATGCTTCTGGTTCCTTCTTTGAAGTAATTGGGGATGGACTGGCGGTGAGAAAGTCAGCAGTGGGCCATGTGGTGCACTCAGTGTCATCTGCCCTTACCAATCTTCTGGGTCAATTTGTGAAATGGCCTGAAAATGAAGATGACATGGCAAGGACCAAGAAGAAGTTTTTCTCATCGGGGGGGATGCCCAATACTATTGGTATTATTGACTGTACACACGTGCATATCCAGGCACCTCATGCCAGGGAATGGGAATATCTAAACAGAAAGGGCCGGCACAGCATTAACGTGCAGCTTGTGGGGAATGCTGACCTCGTTGTCACCAACTGTGTCGTAAGATGGCCTGGGTCTTAGTTTAGTTTAGTTTATTGGTTTATTTGGTAGGGACCATGCATATTCATGAACATTGTTGTGTAAAAAAAAAATACACCCATGTAAATATGCCAGAATTAGTCAAATGACTACTTTTCATCTGTAGTCCCCAGGCAGGTAACATAAAAACATAAAAACATATCTAAAAAAGACAATAGACAACAAAAAGGACAAAACATGGACACCACCAAAGCAGGTACAATGCTGACATGGACATCACCAAAAGGTACACATAAAGATGACAATCTACACCAAGGCAGAAAAACAAACATACTGTACATGCAGATAAACAAGCAAAAAACAACAAAAGGAGATGTGTAACATTTAGTGATTGCATTTTTGTTTTTGAAGGTACCACTGTCTTAAATGATTTTTAAAGGTGTTGTAAGTGGGGCACTCTCTTATTTGGAGAGGTAGAGTATTCCAAACTTTACCTCCCATTACTGACAGCACGTTTTGGGCAAAAGTGGTACGTCTAAATGGTATAATAGAGTCTCCTTTTATAGAGGCCCGTGTACTACCACTGCTTTCACGTCTTTGAAAAAAGCTTTGCAGTGGGGGAGGGGCGAGGTTGTATGACACTTTATATATAAAACAAGCATACTTGAAGTTTTTAAAATTCTCAAAACTTAAAAGTTTATGCCTCTGTAAAATATTGCAGTGGTGAAAAGACAGGGACTTTTTATCGAAAAGGTCTGTACACGATGCCCGTATTTTGAGAGCAAGCCACCTCTTTCAAAAGTTCCAGCAGACCACCCCAGATGGCATCCTCCTCGGTGACAGTGGTTACCCCCTTCTACCCTGGCTGATGACCCCTTTTGCTACTGTCACCAATGACTCCCAGCAGAGGTACAACAGTGTCCATGCCACAACAAGAGGACAATTGAGCGCCTGAATGGTGTGATAAAACGCAGATTTGCCTGCCTGAACTATCTCCGTGTGGAGCCACAGAAGGCCTGTCACATCATCTGTGCCTGCATTGTGCTCCACAATATAGCACAAACAAGAGTGCCACTACATGAGGCTCTCATCGATGGACCTCCTCCCTGCGCAGAAGTCCCTGATCTCCTGCCTCCACCACCACTGCAGCCTGAAGAGCTGTACGAAATGCAGTGATTAATCTTTATTTTTCCAATTAAATTGTTAAACTATGAGATGTGCACTTTTTTCAGTGTCACAGTTTATATTATGCTGCACTTTCCAAGCATTGTCAAGGTATATTTTTCATGCTTCTGATTAAATGAAGACAAATTTGACTTCAGTCAGAAGCTTAAAAATGCACTTTTAATCAGATGCTATTTTGCTATAAATGACCATAATTATGTTTAGTGAGAGCCTTCTATATAAGGGAGACAAATTAGGATGAAAAAATGTTTCTAATTGTGTCACTGACCAAGCTATATACCATGAAAGTAATGCAATTACAATTTCAAGCAGTTTCAAGCACTATTCAGAATCCAATAACTTGAAAACCTTGAATGTATCAATACAATTAAAGGATTTCCAGCACTCATACGGTTGTCTTTAATAGCCGAGTGGTCCTTGGCTGTGAGTGGACTCTGAAAGTAGAAGAAAGAGCAGGTGTATGAGTATATCTTTGTTTATGTACACAAAAGCATGATATCATCACCAGCATTACTATAGCATCCTGACACTTCTGAATGAACCGTATAGTTAATACTTGTACCGTGTAACGTTACGTTTCCAAAGTACTGCAGCAGTCTGGTCTGTACAAATGTAGCCTATTTTTTTTTAGGTCTGCTGTGTTGTAGTGATGGATTTCATGATTCGTTTGCGCGAATCAGTTCGCGTCGTTCAGTTCGCCAAAAAGAGTCGTTCGTTCGTTCGTTCAGTCGTGTTTCCGGTAGCGGTGAATCGTTCACTGAGTCGTTCAGACTCAGCTCCTCCCTCCATCCCTCGTTCTCATTCGCGAATCGCGAATGCCAGCCGAGTCGGTCAGACTCGGCTCCTCCCTCGTTCACAACATTCAAACGAATCACGAATGCAGTTAAGTTACCATTCAGAGATCAAGTTACAGTTGAACTCCGACAAACCAAAGTTACAGTTCAGAGATCAAGTTACAGTTCAACTCCGACAAACCAACTGGGGGAGGGGGGTTGATGGTGTTAATAAATGTGTGAATAATAGCAAATACAACATTGTGTCTGGTTGAATATGTTAACATATGTATTTAATTTGAGTTCAACAGATTTATTTAATGTATGCATAAAGACATGTCAGGATCAAAATGCCCCATTCCCCCAATTCAAGGTAAAGTTAGACAAACCAAACGCAGCGGGATGCAGGGGGGGGGGGCGTAGTAGATTATTGGATGTTTAATATATCAGCAAGATAATAGACTTGATTTAGCAATGATGAGTTTAAAAGTGAATTATGTACAGTTGTGTTTATTCTGGGCATATTTTATTTACTATTGTGAAGATGGCCATTGGCCACCCCCACTCAAGATCAAGATCCACCAAGGTGGGGGTCCCGGCCGGGTCGCGTGCGTGAGAAGGAACCATGAAAGAATGAGACAGATTGACGAGACATTCAAATATTTTATTAATCTGGCATGACACAGAAAATACAAAGACAGCATGCATTTACCATTTCACTGATATTTAAATACAATTGGCTGGCTCTCGTGAGTCGTGACGTCTCAGTCCTCGAGTCAATCACAGTCAGCAAACGACTCGCGAATCAGTGCCGCGAATCAGCAGCGCGTCAGCGACTCAGCGAACGAGACGAACGAGTCGAACGAGAGCGACGAATGAGGTCAGTTTGTTCACTTTAAAGAGTCGTTCGTTCGAACTGATTCGTTCACGAACGAGCCATCACTACTGTGTTGCCAATGACGTAACGCTAATAAACTCTGAACAGGTTGATGTTAGTTTAAAAAGTTATGGTATGATGTACGTCCAATTAATTCCCTTTTAAGTTAAACCATGGACCGCAAAATTCATCAACAAAGCAGCTTCCTCACTAGCCCGCTAGCTACTTAACACACAAGTCAATGGAGCCTAGTTAGCTACCGTTAGCGTGGCCGCGGCTCAATTAGAGATCGCTATGGCCTGGTTTTAATTAGGTGACGATTCAAGAAGTTGGCTTGCATGATATGTTGGTTGGCGTTCGTATGGTCTTAAAACCGCTACACATTAGACGACGGTAAACATACATTTTTTACGTGGAAGTCGTGTTCCCAGCTGCTCCTTTCGTGAGGTAGTCCGCCATGTTTCGGTCCCGGGGGCGGAGACACAAGATTTGGAAATCCGTCTCCGCCCAGATCGGGATCACGGTGATCCACCCTGCCAGTGTTTTGAAATACTCAGATAAAGTCAGCAGGATCACCTTGATCCATGACTGAGAAAAGGAGGATTTCATTATCCGGATTATCCTGATCCAGATTACAAGTTTTGAAATACTGGGCCCTGGTGATTTGGTTTATGTGATGTTCAAAGGAGAGGTTATTGTCAAAGATAACTCCGAGGTTGAGACTGTGGGGGGATGGAGACAGGGTGGAGTTGTCAATGGTGAGGTGGAAACTGTCTGTGGTTTTGGTGAGGGATTTGGGGCCGATAATGATAAGGTCTGATTTGTCACAGTTGAGTTTAAGGAAGTTAGTCTGCATCCAGGATTTGATGTCGGTGAGGCAGTTGGAGAGAGTTTTGGCACCACAATGGTGGAACGACCTCCCTGCCAATGTCAGGGCTGCAGAGTCGCTCACCAGCTTCTGCACGATACTCAAGACTCACTTGTTCAGAGTAGGGATGGAAATCTCCATCCCCAGGACGATACGCATCTCGATATGTAGGCTACGGTATGATACACTAAAGGCTCATGTATACCTGCCTCGCGACATTGTGACGTCAAAATGACGTAGATCTCGCCGGAGCGCCAGGATTTTAGCCCGGTCGCGCCATGTCGCACACCACTCTTTTTTTTTTTCAGCTGAGTGTGACAAAGCGGAAACAGGAAAATGGACGAGTTCGAAGGCACATTTTAATGCGCCTTATTGCTAAGGCTTCTTTCTTTCTATTTTGTATTTTATTGTGTGGTGTATATTTTTTCGCTAATAAACTGGTTTTACGTAAGTGCTGTCTACTATTGTTGTGGTCAAAGATGAGTGAAATTACGAGGCTGAAAAACTATCTCAAAGCTGCATTAATTTATGAAATAAAGTTATATAAAATAACCATTAAGTTATTAAAATAGATGCTTACAATGATATGACATATGAGAACTGCTGCCATACACTGGAATGTTGATGGCTGACCAGGTGTGGCAGTGATGTAGAATAATAGCAATGTAAAGCAATAGACATAATGCTGTATAGTGAGAGACATCCCGGTGAACTAAACCTTAACTGAATGTCTAATGATGTGTAAGAAATTAAAGACACAGGGAAACCAGTATTAGTAGATCTCTTCTTCTAGTGCGAAGAAAGAGCAAAGTCGATAGCCTTTCCTCAGTTGCGAAACCTCTGTTCAGGAGAAGACTGCAACTAGTGTCGCGGCCACCAGCGCGAGTATAAATAGTCACAGCGCTCCCGTGACGTCACATTGTCGTGCAACAGCTTGGGAACGGCGAGCATACTGCGCCCTTAACGATTCACATGAAGCATCTACCAATTCAGGACGATACCATTTATCTTCCTACAACGATGCAATCACGATGCAATGCAAATCTGTGCAAATTCAATTCAACTTTATTGTTCCTTCAAGAACATAAGCAGTATCATACTTCTCATCATTAAGAAGCTTACAACAAATGAAGATGGATCACTTAAAGTAGGCTACTTAAAGGACAATTCCGGCGCAAAATGAGACCATATGATCATAACGTATGTCCACTGAGTTGGACTGTTCTCTGGGATCAGTTTTCATTCTAGTCGAATGGAACCAAAGTTCTCGAAAACTGCTAATTAGCTTATCGCTATCTGTGGCGCTAGCTGTGGGGGCAGATATTCATGTAAAATAAATCGCAATTCTATACCACTAACACAGCTAAAAATTGCACCACACTTCCACAGTAGCATAATGAGGGTCCCTACATGTAAAACGAAGTGTAGCGCTCCCCTCGGTAGTCATAGCGATGAGGGCAGGGCTTTTGGGTTCTTCTAATATATTTATCAACTATTCTTAACCCTGATTAACTCAGTTTTAATGTTTGTTTTGAATCTCTGTTTTAAATTACACACATGAACTGTTTTTAACTTACCTATGACTTCACCTTTAACCTCTATTTTTAACAAAGATTTTAAACCCTTCAGAACTCTGTATGTCTCAGAAATGAATGATTTACTCCTTTAAGGTAAGTAATGAAATACACAAACACAAGATTTTAGAAAACAAGTTCTCAATTATTTACTTAAGAAATGATTAAGGCAATGTAAACATAAAATACATATGAATGCTCTTTTTGTTTTTAAACCTTCACAATAAATTCCCTCTTTTTAAGGTAAACACTGTTTGAATTGTCCCTTTTCTCACAGGAAACACAATCAATGAATTAACCCTCTTTTTTAAGGAAAATAACACAATATGAAATAACCCTCTTTCTTCAGGTAAACACAGTAAATGAAATATTCTTTGTTTTGTTTTAGAAAAACACTGTACCAAAATATATGCACATATCAATAAACTTTTAACCCCAATGGATCAATGCAAAACCTTACATTCACTTAAATGCAAAATGTGGGCCCACACACCTTAATTACTAAAGCCGGCACTCTATTAACTTATGGAAAATAAACCAGGGTACCCCTTTAGTGCATCGATGCAGGCCTGGATGTAGCTTGGGTTCGTGGAAGCCTTAAAACACACTGGCTGCTTCACCCCGACTGGGCCACAGAAAAGAAAAAGGTACCTGAATGACCAGCGTTGTATCCATGCACACGGGCTGATGGCAGGAGAAGAGGTGAGTTGAGGAGAAGATCCGTCCGGAGGAAACGAAGACCCGTCACTGCCGATGTCGCGGTGCTCGCTCGTCGTCTGCAGCTCCACGCTCACTTTTCCCACAGTCACTGCCGAACAGGTAGCTTGCTGCTAACTTAGCACAGTCACGTGTGAGATACTAGTTACTGAATTAGTTGCTAGCGTCACGTCGTCCGCACTGGTTGAGTAGTTCACTCACACACACTGGAAAGTCACCACTTAGTCTTCTGGAGAGTCCGTGTTGAACGCCTCCACTAACTTGGTCACAAACTAGAATAAACAGTCTCTTTTCGTTACTGCTTTCTTCTTCTGTCTTCTTCCTTCTCGCTCCGCCGCTCTCTCTCCTCCGCCATACTCTCTCGGTCTTTTCTCTACTCTTTTAATTGTCCGTCCTGCAACACCTGCGATGTTACGTTCCGGTCGATCTCAATTAACCCCATAAATGCTGGTACATACTGTTTTTACAGATACATTATTTTTCAAATAAAACAATAAACATATAATATATATTTTTAAATTGCTTTTAACACTTTTATAACATTTTAATGAATTTCAACCTTTTTAATCACACTATTTATATGCTTGGATGAAATGATATTGCTTAATATTTTTAACCGGGTTACACCCTCCCCCTTGTAAAAGTCTTTGATGTCCTCATCAACCATAATGAACTTTTTATTTTAATGGTAACTAGTGGAAAGGGTGCATGACCTTGTTTAAATTAACTCTTGCCAATCTTAATGACAACTCCTCTATGTACAATAGTGAGAGGCTGATCTTTACCTCTACCAGGCTCATCATAAGTTAACCTGATGACTGGTTTCACTATTCTTTTTGGACGGTTTTCAGGTTTGCTAATCACTTTTGTCTTAGTGACTGTCTCGGGGTGCTTATCGTGGCAAGGGTTATCAGACTCTGGATCACTTTCTTCCTCAGAATCTTGATCTCCATCCTCTTCTCTCACGCTGTTGTGTTCCTCCTCCACACTTTCGTCCTCTGACAAGCTGTCCTCAGCAGGATTTCCATCTGACTGTTGAGAAGAATCACCATCATCTTGGATGAGATTTGACTGTCCAGCAGTATCTCTTTCCTTTTCCAGGATTTCTTTCAGGTAAGTACTATAGGGTTTTTCAGGTCCATAATACTCAACATCCGAAGAGGAATCCATGCTCTCTTGCATCTCTTGAAGAACTTTCTGTACTTCAGGTAAGACTTTCTTTGATCTCTTTTGTGTCTCAGCTCTTGTTCTTGTCTTGACATGTGACTTGTCCTCAACCTCCAATGTCGGCATTCTTACCAACTGTCCGATTGGAAGGAGATGATCACGATGGAGAGTTTTGACTCCTCCTCCTCCATCTGCCGGTTTCACGTTGTACACTGGAAGGTTGGGCATCTTTCCTAGAACCACGTAAGGGATAGGACTCCAACGACTCTCCAATTTATGTTTTCCTTTCAGTCCCAAGTTCCTCAGTAACACTCTGTCACCGATCTCCAGGGTTTGGAATCCAACTCTTTTGTCATAGGATCTTTTGTTCCTCTGATGTGTCTTGTAGGCTGTGTCAGAAGCAAGCTTGTAGGCTCTTTGCAAGTCATCTTTCAGCTTGGCTACATAGCGTGAATGGCAACCCTCCGCTTCGCCATCAGGAGAGGTTCCAAAGCACAAGTCTACGGGAAGCCTTGCTTCGCGGCCAAACATCAAGAAATAGGGTGAGTACCCTGTACTGTCACATTTGGTACTGTTGTAGGCGTGAACAAGGTAACCAACATGTTTGCTCCACTGCTTTTTCTTCTCACACCCCAGGGTTCCCAGCATGGAAAGAAGAGTTCGGTTAAATCTCTCGGGCTGCGGATCTCCTTGCGGGTGGTAAGGGGTAGTCCGTGATTTCCGGATCCCCATCATCTTCAAAAGCTCTTTGATTAGCTGGCTTTCGAAGTCTCTCCCCTGATCGGAGTGGATTCTTGCTGGCAGACCATAATGCAAGAAATACTTGTCCACCAGGATCTTCGCCACTGTTTGCGCCTTCTGATTTCGGGAAGGGAAAGCCTGGGCGTAACGAGTGAAATGATCCGTGACCACTAAAACATTTCCAATGCCTGCAGAATCTGGTTCCATTGAAAGAAAGTCAATGCACACGAGGTCCATTGGTCCACTGCTCGAAATATGATGCAAAGGTGCTGCCCTATGACAAGGGGTCTTCCGCGTGACACACGCTCCACAGTTCTTTATGTATTGCTCGACATCGCTTGCAAGCTTCGGCCAAAAGAATCGGCTTCTCAACAAGTCTGTAGTTCTTTCAATACCAAGGTGTCCTAGATCATCGTGCGTGGCTTTCAACACCAGTTCTCTGAACCCGCTTGGCAAGACAAGTTGAGTCAGTTCTTTTCCGGAGGGTCGCTTGCTTAAGCGATGGAGTAGCCCGTCCTTCATCATTAGCTTCCCCATCTCTTTTTTAAGACGAAAACTCTCAGGGCTGGATCCATTTTCTTCAGGCCATTTTCCATTTTTAACCGCTTGGATGGCAAGTTGGATGGCTGGATCATCCTCTTGAGCTTCTATCAGCTCCTGCTTCGACATTTGTCCCAATGATTTCAACTCCAGGTGAGTCGGGAATGCAAAGACATCGGGCACGCATTCAGGAGAAGCTCCCAACTGATCTACATACCTCGGTGGACTGCCCGCAGTACCAGGGATGCAGATTCGTTTGCAGATGGATCTCACACCAGACTGTGGTATGGTCGTCCATTCCTCTGAACTCTCATCAGGCATGTTCCTCGAGAGCAGGTCTGCGTCTATGTTGTGCCTGCCTGGTCGGTACTTGACATCGAAGTCGTAGGTGGATAAGGCAGAGAGCCATCTGTGCCCCACAGCACTGAGCTTGGCGGTCGACAGTACATACGTGAGCGGGTTGTTGTCCGTACGTACTGTGAATCTGACCCCATACAAATAGTCATGGAATTTATCCACAACCGCCCACTTAAGGGCCAGGAACTCCAGCTGGTGAACGGGGTAGTTCCTCTCAGATGTCTTCAGCTTCCTGCTGGCGAAGGCAACTGGTCTCAGACCCTCACTGTGCTCCTGATATAGGACGGCGCCAAGCCCTTTCAAGCTGGCGTCTACATGCAGGACGTATGGCTTGTTGTGATCCGCGAAGGCCAACACAGGTGCATGGGTAAGGCAGTGGATAATCTCGTGGAACGCCTCGGTGCAGGACTGGTCCCATCGCTCACCAAAAGGCTCGGACTCTTTGAGGTAAGTCTTTGTGTTGTCTTTCTCAGGTTTCTTGCCCCTCTGGGTTGGAGCGTAGCCTTTTGTGAGTTCAGACAATGGCCTGACAATGGCGGCATAATTGGCGATGAAACGGCGGTAATATCCGCAAAATCCCAAGAAGGATTGAAGAGCCTTCAGGTGCGTAGGCTGTGGCCAAGTGGTAACTGCCTCTATCTTGGATGGGTCAGGCGATACTCCATCTGCCGACACGATATGTCCAAGGTACTTTACCTTTGGGAGGCAGAACTGACATTTGTCGAACGAGATTTTTAATCCAACCTCTGCCAGACGATCAAGAACTTTAAGAAGTCTCTCTTCATGCTCTTCTAAAGTTCGGCCAAATACTATCAGATCGTCGAGGTAGACAAGGACTTCCAGCAGATTCATGTCACCCACAGCCCTCTCCATTAATCTCTGGAATGTGGCTGGGGCTCCAGTTATCCCCTGCGGCATCCTCTCGAACTGGAAGAACCCCAGTGGACAGATGAATGCCGTCTTTTCCTTATCTTCCTCAGCCATAGCAATTTGGTAATAACCGCTCCGCAGATCAAGAACGGAGAACCACTTGCTTCCGGTCATTGAATCCAACACATCATCAATACAAGGTGTTGTGTACTGATCGGGGATTGTTCGGCTGTTCAACAATCGGTAGTCAATACACATTCTCACGGCTCCGGTCTTTTTGCGAACAATCACGATTGGGGATGCATAGGGACTACGAGACTCTTTAATGATCCCTGCACGCAACAGTTCTTGGAGGTGCTTTCTCACGTCTTCCAGGTCAGCTGGGGCCAGGCGACGAGAGCGCTCCCTGAACGGCCGTGGATCTGACATCCGGATCATGTGCTCTACTCCCTTTGCCAATCCGACGTCCCATTCGTGAAGCGAGAACACCTGGGACCTTGTGGATAGCTTCTGACGGAGTCTCTGTTTCCACTCCTCCGAGACAGGTGAGTCTCCAAAGTTGATCAGGTTTGGATCCAACTCGGTGTCAGCTGTCTTGGACGGAGAAAGGTGAGTAACTGCATCTGTCAGATACATATGCCCGATAACTGTTCCCGCTGGTATAACAGTCTCTGTCAAGGACTCATTTTGGACCAGGATTCTGAAATGGCTGACGTTCACGTCTTCGCTGGGCACCACCATTGGCTGAAGTAGCACACCAGCAGGGAGTGACGTTAGAGGAGACGAGTCCACCATCAGGATCTGTTTGTCGACTTGGTGTTTGTACTCGACTTTGCAGACTGCACTACAGTCACCACCAGGGGGCAGAGTCAGTGGGCCAGGGCCTTGCCATAACACACAGCCAACATCATCTTTCTCTTCCAGGGCTGTGGCTGTGATAGTTGATGCTGGATTGTTGTCTCTGTAACACTGTATCCCCAGTGTCTGTGTGATGTCAATGCCGTTGTCTTTACATTGCTGCACAAGACGTCGGATGTGACTGGCATTGGTCCCTACAATGACAGGAGTCTGGTCTGCAGTTCGGGGCTGGGGGCAGATAAGAGCAAGGATGGTCACTGTCTGGTCGGCACCTGCAACCTTTGCTGGATATTCAACGTCGACCACTACGTACCCACGGTAGGGATAACTGCCCTCGGATTCACTTAGTCCCCACAGAGCTAAACCAGACACAGGACGTATGGGAACATCAGACAGGTAAGTTTGATACCAAGACTCGAAGATAATGGTGACCTGCGAGCCACTATCAAACAACGCATCACAGCAATGTCCATTTACTTTCACAGGTACGATACTGGGTGGACCAATCAAGCCTTCAGGGATGCCAGCCGGCTCCGATGAGGTAACAGCACTTTTCTTGACCCCACAGTTCACTTCACTGGCAGTGGAATCGCCAGACTGCTGTTTGTCTTTTGTCATCTTTAAAGCATGAATTAGCTTTCTGATAACTTTGGTTTGATTTTCAGGGTTGCGGCACTTGGTGGCAAAATGTCCGCTCTCACCACACCTGTAGCAGAAATTGTCTTCTGACTTTTTCGGTGCTCCTTTGGGAGAGTTGGAGTACTGTTTTGAAACCTCCATGGTTGAAACTGCAGCGTCTTGTTCAGACATCTTGTTGCTAGTTTTCTGCTTTAGTCTTTTCAGTTGTTTTTTCAAGGCAGCCAGCTCGGCGTCTTGCCGGTTCTCGGGTCCAGGCGGTGCATTGATGGGTGTAGTCTCCCTGTAATCCTCTTTGACTGGAGTGGATTGGGTCACTACTGATGCAACCATTGATTTCAGTTCTTTTATTTCCGCCTTTAAGCTCTGGATCTCAGCTTGCCGTGTATCCACTTCTGGATTAACGTGCACTTGGTGTACTGAAGCGCTGAGCTTCTTTCTAGAAGACTCATACTCTTCTTCAGCACGAATCTCAGTCAGAAGCTGTAGAAAGTTTGGGGGTGCAGCCTTCCTTTCTCTCAAGCGCAGCTGGATCAGCATCAGGTCCGAAGCGATAGCACCTCTTAGCAGTTGCTCCAGTCGGGCTCGATCCATGCAGCTAGCAGGAAGACCACCTCGTTGAATCACCTTGGCTAGAGACCTCTCTAGACGTCGAAGGAAATCTGATAGTTTCTCTCCTTTTTGCTGTTGCATCAATCTGAAAGCAAAGTAGAGATCATCACCGGACTCAGCACTTCCAAACACACTTTCAAGGGCTTCCAAGCACTCTTTTGGGCTGGCATCAGGATTTGCGTGCCGCACTGCTTTCACAATTTCTAGTGCGGGCCCCTTTAAACTTCCAATAAGTCTGCGTCTTTTTTCTCTGTCCGAGCATTCAGTCTCCTCCACCAGAAGCCATGCCTGCTCTAGCCAATGGTCAAACGGTTCCTCACCTGGCGGCGTTGGTAGAGCTCCTGAGAACATGCGTAGTCGACCATAACTCCCTCCATCAGCTGGTTTAGTTGTCTTGTCCAACAAATCTCCGACAGCGCGAAGGATAGATTCAGTGGAGCTAGTGGGTGGGGGTGTACTGGGGAATAGTGATTGGAGGTCCTCCATTGTTTTACCTTCAGCCTGCAGCAACCCTTTCAGTTTACTGTTAAACTCTTCAGCAGCTGCCTGTGCCTTTCCAATGATGATAACAGGCCACGCCTCTCCACCATCAGCCGGTTTAACTTCAGGAGGAACACTCTCCTCTTTCACAGTCTCTCTACTTTCACACAAAACCATCCGTTGGTTTAGTCTTGCACTGAAGTTTCTCCCACGGACACGCACCCGTCCCAAAGACTTGATAGTTTCCAGTGTTTCTTCCACTTCATGGATCTCTACTTCTTCTGGGACGATGGTCATAAGCGCATACGTCTCATCCAAACCCTCACCACGGCACCAGCGTTTTAACTCTGACACTAGTTCTGTTGTTGCCATGTTAATGCTGTTTATAAATTAGGTTAGCACTTTAGTTACTTTGCCTTTAACGCTAACTTTTTTCCTTTAGGTTTAATTTTTATACTTTTCTTTTTTTTTTTTTTTTTTTTTAAACTGAGAAATCCAAAACTATCCCAGCGGTGCCTCCATTTTATGTAGCGCTCCCCTCGGTAGTCATAGCGATGAGGGCAGGGCTTTTGGGTTCTTCTAATATATTTATCAACTATTCTTAACCCTGATTAACTCAGTTTTAATGTTTGTTTTGAATCTCTCTGTTTTAAATTACACACATGAACTGTTTTTAACTTACCTATGACTTCACCTTTAACCTCTATTTTTAACAAAGATTTTAAACCCTTCAGAACTCTGTATGTCTCAGAAATGAATGATTTACTCCTTTAAGGTAAGTAATGAAATACACAAACACAAGATTTTAGTTCTCAATTATTTACTTAAGAAATGATTAAGGCAATGTAAACATAAAATACATATGAATGCTCTTTTTGTTTTTAAACCTTCACAATAAATTCCCTCTTTTTAAGGTAAACACTGTTTGAATTGTCCCTTTTCTCACAGGAAACACAATCAATGAATTAACCCTCTTTTTTAAGGAAAATAACACAATATGAAATAACCCTCTTTCTTCAGGTAAACACAGTAAATGAAATATTCTTTGTTTTGTTTTAGAAAAACACTGTACCAAAATATATGCACATATCAATAAACTTTTAACCCCAATGGATCAATGCAAAACCTTACATTCACTTAAATGCAAAATGTGGGCCCACACACCTTAATTACTAAAGCCGGCACTCTATTAACTTATGGAAAATAAACCAGGGTACCCCTTTAGTGCATCGATGCAGGCCTGGATGTAGCTTGGGTTCGTGGAAGCCTTAAAACACACTGGCTGCTTCACCCCGACTGGGCCACAGAAAAGAAAAAGGTACCTGAATGACCAGCGTTGTATCCATGCACACGGGCTGATGGCAGGAGAAGAGGTGAGTTGAGGAGAAGATCCGTCCGGAGGAAACGAAGACCCGTCACTGCCGATGTCGCGGTGCTCGCTCGTCGTCTGCAGCTCCACGCTCACTTTTCCCACAGTCACTGCCGAACAGGTAGCTTGCTGCTAACTTAGCACAGTCACGTGTGAGATACTAGTTACTGAATTAGTTGCTAGCGTCACGTCGTCCGCACTGGTTGAGTAGTTCACTCACACACACTGGAAAGTCACCACTTAGTCTTCTGGAGAGTCCGTGTTGAACGCCTCCACTAACTTGGTCACAAACTAGAATAAACAGTCTCTTTTCGTTACTGCTTTCTTCTTCTGTCTTCTTCCTTCTCGCTCCGCCGCTCTCTCTCCTCCGCCATACTCTCTCGGTCTTTTCTCTACTCTTTTAATTGTCCGTCCTGCAACACCTGCGATGTTACGTTCCGGTCGATCTCAATTAACCCCATAAATGCTGGTACATACTGTTTTTACAGATACATTATTTTTCAAATAAAACAATAAACATATAATATATATTTTTAAATTGCTTTTAACACTTTTATAACATTTTAATGAATTTCAACCTTTTTAATCACACTATTTATATGCTTGGATGAAATGATATTGCTTAATATTTTTAACCGGGTTACAGAAGCATTGAGAACTTTGTAAGTGTACAGACAGTTTATTAAAAAGAATGTTTAGAAAGCCAGTGCCTTCACGAAAATAAGCAGGCGCCATCTTTGGAAAACAGTCACGACCAGTCGAGCGACAAACGCCGTGCAATGTAATGAGCCGGAAGAGGCGTACACATGAGATGTCAATGAATCAGAAGGTGTGCAATCTAGTAGAAGGTGTGCGAAGTGCAAACAGTGCGTGTGCATAGAGAAGAGAAGAAAATGTTTTTTGTATGTGCTTTTCCCGGCTGCGTTTGTCGCTCGACTGGTCGTGACTGTTTTCCAAAGATGGCGCCCGCTTGTTTTCGTGAAGGCACTGGCTTTCTAAACTTAAGTGTGGTGCGATTTTGAGCCTTGTTAGTGGTATAGAATTGCGATTTATTTTACATAAATATCTGCCACCACAGCTAGCGTTATACGCTAATTAGCGGTTTTCGAGAACTTTGGTTACATTCGACTAGAATGAAAACTGATCCCAGAGAACGGTCCAACTCGGTGGACATGTGTTATGATCATATGGTCTCATTTTGCGCCGGAATTGTCCTTTAAGCAGTGAGGAGTGTGTCGTGCTGCCTGTGTACTTTATAGCAAGATGGCATATCTTACAAATTGCTAAGGACTTGTCAAGGTTTCCGTCCTTTTTGAAAAATCCAAAGTGACGCCAAACATTGGACTTGTATGTATGGCCAGGTAAACTATGAATTTGTTGTTCATCGTCTGCCATGTTTACCGGTAGCCTACTTCAACATGTGTGTTTGTTGTTGACTGGAGTAGCCCAGATCTTCTTCTTCTTTAGGCAGTCGGTTAATATTCAGTGACTAGTGAGGCCTACGCCTAGTGGTGAGTAGGTGAATCAGAGTGAATCAGGGAGAATTTAACGGCTGAGAGATAATTATGGAAGTGAATTGACTACTTATAATTTAAAAAATAATAATAATAATATGAAAATGGATTCTACCGATGCAAAGCTTTTACAAGGTGATGCATCGTGGTTTCAGCCCAGTTTCTATCTGATGCACACCACTCCAACCGATGCAATTTACCATAGACCCTCGCATCGATGCACTGATTGCGCATCGGATAAAATGCCCATCCCTAGTTCAGAGTTCACCTGGACTCTGCTTGGCCTCCTTCCTCTACCTACGCCCCCCCTCCCCTAACCCCCCCCCCAAAAATGTCCAGGCACGTATCTTAGCATTTAGTATCTTACGCTAACTATCTCTGTTTTATACTAGCAATGGGTTAACTTAGCAATTGGGCGTGTTTGAAACTTGTTCCTTACTGTACCGACAGCAATAAAAAGTTGCACTTTCTTCTGACAAATGTAATTACAGTAATGCCATCTTTCCACTGGTAGTACCAGCTCGTCTCGCCACACCGTGGTGTGGCTCTACTTGGTTTGGTTTCAGACGTGTTGCGTTTCCATCTAGAATTATGTTGCGTTCCATTTGTCTCGTAAACTCGTCGCCCGAGTTGTACTGACGCGAGAACGTGACGTCACTTCCTGGGTCGTACTACTTATAGCGTTCCATTTGTCTTTGGACATTACGAGTCGGAAAGAACATGGACGCCACCAGTGTAGCAGCTGCGTGATATGCAATGTGATATGTTTTTAGCCACATTAGCCTATTTAGCAAACCAGTTTGAAAACAATGCTTTACATTGTATTGCACGCACAGCAAAACAGTGCAATGCATAAATTGGTGACCGGACTAAAGCAGCAATGTAAACAAGTGTGTAAGAGCATTTAAAATCAACATTAAAACGACCAACGTAGTACAAATACAAAGAAAATACATCTCAACTTAATGAACTATGGGCGCAGCCATCTTCGTTTTCCAAGTCGTATGTTCCGCTTTGTTCAACTCGGTGTACTCTGAAGTAGTGGTGGGCGGATCGATCCAAATATCGATAGTATCGATACCAAGTCGGTATCGGTATCGGATCGATACTAGCCTGTTGGGATCGATTCTTTACTTTAAGTTCCGCTCTTGTTTGCAATGCTGCGGTTTCGGCAAAGAGGAAACAGCGGTCACCGGACTCGCCGCTCCTGTGTCAGCACAGAGCAGGCACACTTTGCTCCCCCTCCCCCTCTTGTGTTTAGATGTTGCGCCGTCACGCGAGTCACGTGACGCAAAGCAAAAAACTTGATAATAAAGCATTTTCTATTTAATTATAAACTTTGTTCTCATTCTGTCCTAGGTTTGAACTATTTAATAATAAAAAAGGAAACATCACAAAAAACACTTAAGGTCATGAAAATTAATTGAGATTTAGCAATTCAATGATGCATCCGCCTTATTTATTGAAAAGTATCGGTATCGGTATCGATATCGGCGATACTGGCCTGTATTTACTTGGTATCGGATCGATACCAAAATATGCAGTATCGCACACCACTACTCTGAAGGACCCCGAGTTGGACGGCGTATATTACGACCAAAAGGGGGCGTGTCTCGGTAAATGTCGCGAGATAGCTGCGAGATTTGCCACTTTCCAACTTGGGCGACGAGTTTACTAGACAAATGGAACGCTGCATTAGTATCTCTTCAAAGTGGGCGGGTCGTCATCAGTGACATACTTATCCACGCGACACATAAACTGGGCTGGCTGTGGGCAGCGACAACACTCAGGAGCGTCTCCACCTCTGGTCCACGGCGTGTTCTTGCGTTGCGTTGTTCCTTCCATGTTGATCGGTAATCGCTGAACGCAAATGCTAGTATTTAAAGGTAGCGGGTGTCAGGCTCGGACGTCACGCTCATCTTGAGTCGTCAAGTGACGTCACTTTCTGTCCAATCAGTGGCCGGAGGTGATACTAAAAAAAGCACTAGTTAGCAGGTACCAGGTACTAGATATCGGCAATGGAAAGGCAAAAAAGCCGCACTAAGTTGAGGCGAGACGAGCTGGTACTACCAGTGGAAAGATGGCATTAGTCGCTTTGGACAAAAGCGTCTGCTAAACACCGTAAATGTAAATATCCTTTTCATGGGGCCCAAAGTCCATGTATGTGTGATATAGTACAAACTGATTTGATGCGCTGTTGTTTGGCACCAGTGTCTTCTGTTACACGATTAAATTACTTTTTTAAATTAAACCGGACTCTGGGGGAGTCGACGATGGGACCACACACACACGTGCAGTGGAGCGGCCAGCCACCCATGCACACACACACACACACACACACATGGGTGGCCGAAGATATATGTTAATGCTGTTCAACAAGTTCAACAGACAACAACAACGCAGTTATTTACCCATTGGAGTTCCTTAGATTGAAATCTGGTGATTGGCATGAAATAATACGTGGACTTGAAGGGAAGTAGTCCTTCTCAAAAAGTTCAAAGAAGTAATATATTCCATATTTTCCAATACAAAAATAGGTAAATCAAAAGAGCAGTGTCTTAATCAGGTTGAAAATGTATCTTGGCATTTCCTTCTTACTTTTTCCCGCAGGTGTGCTCTAATTGAAATTAAACTAGAAAATGCATTTCCTGCAGAAAACGCGTGTGAATGCTGGAAGCTGAATGATAAGCGCAAAGCAGAAATATAAAATGAATTGATCTGAAGAATCTGAAAGTAGTAGTAGAAGCTGAAATAGTAGAAGAAGCTGAAAATAGTAGAAGAATCTGAAAGTAATAGTAGAAGCTGAAATAGTAGAAGTAGCTGAAAGTAGTAGTAGCTGAATTAGTAATACTAATAGCTGAAGTAGAAGTAACTGAAGTAGTAACAACACTGCTGAACGTCCTCAAAAGGTAGCCCAAACTGGCAACACTGTCTGAACGTCCTCAAAAGGTAGCCCAAACTGGCAACACTGTCTGATCCTCAAAAAGCAGCCCAATCTGGCAACACTGCTGAACGTCCCCTCGCTCGAGCGTCAACGTGAAGTCAACTGAAAAGGAATCAGTTAAACTGTGAAACTCTTATAATATATGCTATCGACATTTCGTTTGGATATTATGGGATATACAAGTCTGTAGATTTGTGACATTTTTTGAACGAAGGTAAACGATTGAGAATTGATTTAGTTAGGCCTACGATGTGTAACTGTCAGAGATCAATGTGTAATCGATGTGTAACTGTGAGATCAACTGAAGAGAACCCGAAACTTAAACTGTGATTCTGAATAAATATAAATGCTATCGAAATTTCGTTTGGATATCGTTATTATTGAATATACAAATCTGTAGATTAGTGACATTTTTTGAATGAAGGTTAACGGTTGAAAAGTGAATGAATTAGTTACGACGTCTTAAACAGTGGAAGGTCCGCCGGTTACAATGTAGAATATGACGATTTGAAACTAAAACTGCGATACAGAAAAAAAGTATAACAGCTATCGAAATTTCGTGAACACGGCTAGATAGATACAAATCTCTAGATTCGTTTAATTGTTTGAACGATGGGAAACGGTTGAAATTTGAATTAGTTACGACGTAAAGCATTGGAAGAATAAGAGGCTGGGCGGACGGCTTTGCCATTGATTTATATTGGAAAAATAAAGGTGGAAAAAGTAGAATAATTTGAAAAGTTGAATGAATATGAAAGATCTGAATAGATAGCCATAATGTCGTAACAAATCTGAACATTTTCATATTTGAATGGTTTCTGTAGCTGAAAGTATGAAGAAGGAGAAGAGTGCCAAAAAACGTTCGGAAGAAGAATAAAAATAAAAATAATAAAGATTTCGATATCTAGAGTGTGAATGCTCGAGCATTCACACTAATAAAGATTTCGATATCTAGAGTGTGAATGCTCGAGCATTCACACTAATAAACTTCCAACCAAGATACCACCAGGTGTCACTATTGTCAAAACATAAATGGCTCCAACAACTACTGCTGCTGCTTCTACTACCACCACTACTGGTACTTCAACTCCTGCTGCTACTACCACTACTACTACAACTACTACTGCTATTACCACCACTACTGCTACTTCAACTACTGCTGCTACTACTACTGCTACTACCACCACTATTACTACTACTGCTACTACCACCACTATTACTACTTCAACTACTGCTGCTACTACTAATGCTACTACCACCACTAGTACTACTACTGCTACTACCACCACTACTGCTACTTCAACTACTGCTGCTACTACTACTGCTACTACCACCACTATTACTACTTCAACTACTGCTGCTACTACTAATGCTACTACCACCACTATTACTACTACTGCTACTACCACCACTACTGCTACTTCAACTACCGCTGCTACTATTACTGCTACTACCACCACTACTGCTACTTCAATGACTACTACTACTACTGCTACTATTGCTAGTGCTACTACCACTACTATTACTGCTGCTCTACTACTACTACTACTACTACTACTACTGCTGATACTACTACTAGTACTGCTACTGCCACTACTGCTATGCAGAGATGTATAGTAACGAAGTAGAACTACTTCACTACTGTACTTAAGTACTAAAATGCAGTATCTGTACTTTCCGGGAGTATAATTTTTTTCTCCTACTTCCACTTTTACTTCACTGCATATTTTTTATGAGTATAATACTTTTACTCCGATACATTTTTCATGTGCTGAATCGTTAGTCGTTACAATTATAAAAATGTTACCTATCAATGCCAGAGCGGTAGATGGCTCTGTCACCACCAGGTTTGATGAAGCTGGCTCATCATTGGGGGATCAAGCTGTATATAAGAAGACCGCGTGCTACCGTTCCGCCTTTCGCTCTGCTGGCTACATGCATGGAGAACGCTCAACGTTAGAACTACTCTATTTCAACTAATATAAACAACATCATATTCAAACGTATGACTGCTTTCTTTAATATACACATAACACAACACTTGTACTTGTACTTACTTTTACTTTCAGTACTTAAGTAGTACATTTTAAGATACTTCTACTTGCAATACTTAAGTACAAAACATTTTGAATACTTTAGTACTTCCACTTAAGTATGGTTTTTAAAGAACACTTCAACTTCTACTCAAGTCACTTTTTTTATATAGCACATTTAATATGACAACAGCAGACTTATGTGCTGCAAATAAATAAAATAAAAAGCACACAAAATTGGCAAAGATCATGCATGACAATTTTTTTTTTAAATAAGCAGGTATTACATATATAAAACATATAAAATAAGAGAAACATATACTTAAGGAATCATTCCAATAAAAAAGAATGAGATATTATAATATTATTATTATTATTTAAAAAAAAGGAATAATAATAGTAATACTATTGATCTAGTGATTCTAAAGTAAACATTTCCTGTTAACCACAGACTTTAAACCTAACTAAAAGCTTGCGAAAAGAGATATTTTTAGTCTGCTTTTAAAAGAAGATACTGTCGTAACAGACCTGAGTTCATGTGGTAGATAATTCCAGAGAGTAGGACCATAATGACTGACGGCACCATAAGCTGATTTAGAATTTATTCTAGGTATAGTGAGGAGACATTTATTTAATGATCTGAGCGATCTGTCCGGTGTGTATTCAGTGAGCATGTCAACGAAATATGAAGGTGCTAAGCCATTCATAGATTTAAAAACAATAAAAAGTATGTTAAAATCAATTATTTGTTTTACTGAGTGAAGTGAATAGAAGTTAAGATAGGGGTGATGTGTTCAAACTTTTTGGTTTTAGTTAATACTCTGGCTGCAGCATTCTGAATGAGCTGGAGTTTATTTAACACCTGCTTTGTCAGTCCAGCAAAAAGTGCATTACAGTAATCAAGTCTACTGGCAATAAAAGCATGAACCAGCTTTTCGGAATCTGACTGTGACAAGAAGCATCTAACTTTAGATATATTCTTAAGATGATAAAAGGCATTCTTGGAGATATTAGATATGTGCTTCTGGAAGTTAAGATTAGTATCCAGAATCACACCCAAGTTTTTACCGACAGGAGAGACAACAAAGGGTGAATTTGGTGCCTCAAAGCCTTGGAACCTACTAAAAGAATATCTGTTTTGCCATCATTTAACTTAAGAAATTAAGAAATTGTTGGCCATCCAATATTTAATATCAGCAATATATTCGATGAGGTCATTCACTACAGATATGTATAACTGTGTGTCATCAGCATAGGACTGATATGAAATGTTGTATTGCTGAATGATGGACCCAAGTGGGAGCATATACAAATTAAACAGCAGTGGACCAAGAATTCCAGTAAGATAAGAAGAAAGCCATTTAAGAACTGTGCCTCTAAACAGTGTTCAAGGCACTGAAGAAGAATTGCATGGTCAACTGTATCAAAGGCTGCACTGAGGTCAATAAGTACCAGAACAGAAACCTTATGATTGTCTGAGCTAATTTTAAGATGATTAACAACTCTGACCAGGGCAGTTTCTATCTCTAAAGCCAGACTGGTAAACATCAAACAAATGCTCCCTCTTGTTTGTATTTCTTAACCAATCACAATCATCTTGCATCTAGCTAAGCCCAGTATGCAGCAATGGTGGCAGATGGCGGAAGGGGGAGGAGTATAAGGTATAAGTCCACCCAGAGCCTGTCATTGGGCGACTATTACAGTCACCCAATGTCAGGCTTGGGCAGATTATACCAACAACCTACATCCGGTAGGCCAGGCTAAGTCCTATCAAACTTACCTCGGCTTGCCGTCAGCAGTTTCCCTCACAGGGCGGCCCCTGTGCTGGTCTCAGTCCAGTGCTGCGAGGACTGCAAAGAGTGTCCGGGCCTCGTGAACAGACAGTGTGAAAGAGAATCGTTTGCTAGCATACATCAAGATGTAATTCTGGAATGACTCAAGGTTCTGCAATTGATCTGTGTAAGACAAAGTATGTTCATAGAAATGGTAGACATTTCTTATTCACGTTGTGAACACATTTTAATACACGCTTTCTATCTTACTCACCGGAAGGTCAGGTACTGTCTCCAACTACCGCCTGTTCTAACGATGTCAGTGTGAGCCTCGTGAGCCATTTTTCCTCTCTGCAGCCACTCCTTGTTGAGCTGCTCTTGAGCGCCTTGTGGTGACATCGTCCAAGCACCCAGCTATGCTCGTTCAGCATGTGGTGGAGGAGCCCAAAAAAGCTTGCTGTAATACACTAAGGTCTGAACTCCAAGTAAAACATATAATCATAACTCTGTAGGCTATGGGTCGCACTTCCCCCAAGAGCAAACATACTTGTTTTTGGATGCTGGTGCCATTGCGCAAACTGGGTAGCTGGGGAACACTGTGCCATGACAAAAAAGTTCCCCCCTATTGCTTTTATATCTCATTATAAAGGGAGAAAAGCCACTGATTTAACTTGCAGGCAAGGAAAGAAAATAATGTTTTATTTTAATAGGCTACAATCCTTTTCTTTTTTCACCCGATTTCTTGTACTGGGGCGTGTTTTGCCATACAATATGGCACAATGCCACACTAGGGCTGCATAATTTGGACTAAACAAAGTTGTTGTTTATGTATTGTGCCAAACATCACGATTGAAACCGGTGAAAACATTTGAACCAGTAGTGTTTATGTGCATTTATGTCGTGCACGTTGATCTGTCCAGACAGTGTCGGTGTAGATTCCCAGTTAGCTAACATAAGCTAGCAAGCAAACCTTAGCTTTAGCTTACCAGTCAAGAAGAAAAGTGGCCACCTCGGTGTAGCTTTTCAGCCCTTGAACCTCCTTCAGCTGACTCCAATGAGCAAAAGCTGGACCAATGTTCATCCAACACTTATTCTGCACCTTTCTAAAAGCTCTGTGGTCTTTTTTTTTCTTTCTAAAACTGTTATCAATAGGACCTTTAAAGAAGGTTTTTGATACTGTGATTGTAGTGATGTTCATTGAGGAAGAAGGCCGCCGACTCAGGAACGCTTTTAACTCACTTTATTTGTTTAGCTTTAGGTCTATTATCTATCAAGCAAATGGAGAGGAATTGTAAAATTCACGCGCGTGGAGCGACCCTTAGCTGGATATCTGTCCAGATACGCTGCCTGTAGGGTTTCTGGCCTCCCCCCGGATCTGTAGTTTGGTAGTATCTGGGCAGGCGTGGCCTCTATGACGCATAATATGCTCTGGTTGGCTAGTGTTTAGCGCCCGCCCCCAGTGTATTATGTGTGCCGCCATCTGGTGACCAGGTGCGGTTAATACAACTTATATATTTATTTCTATTCCTTTGTGGCTATGTGTAGATATTACAGCCTGTTGATACATATGTTATTATTTATTCTTAACATGAACCATGAGGTACTCCTGTCAAAACTATTATTTTTTAATTTCTGATGCCATTAAATTGATTAATTCATATCTTACAATCAGGAAGCAAAGTGTACATATTGGCAACACTCAATAAACAAGGATCAATACGGGGCCTTTTTTATTCAGCTTGTATATTAATGACCTGCCTTTAGTCTGTCCATCTGTCAACATACATATGCTGATGACACAGTTCTTTATGTACATGCTAAAAACAACAAACTGCAAACAAACTAAGCCATGGTCCATATATCTGGGGGGTATTGCACAAAACTAGGATAAAGAAATCCAGGATAATTGAGTAAGCGCGGCTTGAACTATTCGGCTCGGCGCATCCTGGCTTAATCGGTTGCATGATTGCCAAGCCAGGATAAAAAGGCGCGGCTAAATCCAGTCGGATGAAGATAGCTGGGATAAGCGGCATGCTTGAATAGACCTCGCGATCGCTCACAGAATCACCGATCGGAACATGGCTGCAATTCCCCTGGTTGGCCGTTCGTCGCCATTTTGCCAGCGTTTGTTGCCCTCCAGGTATCCATGGTAGTCACGTGACCGCAAAGTATGACTATTATTTATGCCATGCGAGCCACAAATTACAGCTTGGCGAGCCGCAGGAGGCTCGCGGGTCGTTAGAACGCAAACAATATAGAATAAAATTGCTCACCTGTCTACCAGCCATGGTTCCAGAAAATAGACAACAAAATCAACCGCACAAGTCGCTTGTTATTCTTGTCATCGGCAGAGCACTGTCAATCCCGCACAGCCCGGTCAACGGCGCATGTGATTGGACTGTACCTCAGCAGAGAGCAACCAATAGGTTTAGAGCAAGATGGTCCCGCCCCCAGGAACGTTTTTTTTTCCTTTTTTCAGAACCACGTTTTCAGACCTTTGACTCTAACTGTACGTTCACACCAAAAGCGTCTTGCGCTGCAAAGACGCCGGAAGTCATTCACTTTCTATGGGCAAGAGCGTCCAAAGCGTCACAAGCGTCCAACGCTTCCAGCGTCAAAAGTTGAGCGTCCAGAGCGTCAAAAAAAAGTTGAAGACAGTTTAACTTTATGCAAATGACTATGACGCGTTTCAGCGGCAAAAACTGACAGCCAATCTGAATGTAGACGCTCTCCGCTTGCGTGGGTCCCGGGGAACACCGGCACTTTGGTTCCTACTGTACTTTGTTGGTTCCTACTGTAAAATGTCGACGGAAAAGATAATCGCGGCTGTGGCGGGGCACCCGGTGTTGTACGATCCAAGCCTTTTTTATTTCAGAGACAATACCGTAATAGTCAACTTAAATATCATTTTTACAAACACACGCACGAAGCGGGCCGCCCATTAACGGCATGGACCAAGCGGTTCTGGACCAGGTAGGAGACATTGGACACTTAATCGTATTTACCGTATAACTGCACACAACTTTATTTAAAAGCAATCAAATGTAAAACATGTGTGTTTGTATTGTGGTGTCCGGTGCGTGTGGATGTGCGGCTCCTCCTGCGGAGCGGTTCATGTTAATAGCGGAGTCCGGGAGGGTTCACCTTCACGGCGTAGTTACGAGGGATGTGCGACTATCGTTTATCAAACAAGCAAAACCGTCTCTGCAATATATGGCCAAAGTGTGTGGGAGTTCACTCTTTGATATGGCTGTCTAAAAGCATACGGCTCCTTTAAATGCGTCTGCATAATTTAATGGTACGTCATTGAGCGTCTTGAGCGTCAAAAGCGAACAAAAATATTCGCAGCGAATCTTTTTGAGCGTCAAAGCGTCTTTGCAGCGCAAGACGCTTTTGGTGTGAACGTACAGTAAAGGAGTTTCAAAACGAAACAGCGACAGAACACTGTCAATAATCACGTGACTCACAAGCTTGCGCCCGTGTGGTCAAATCTCTGAAAAGTCAGTGCTGAAAATTAAGTTCTGAAAAAATACATTGCAATGGTGTAAATTTACACCTTTACAAGTTTTTAAAAATAAATATTCAACCTTTCAAAACGTATTTCTCAATGTATGAACACCTGTTTGCAGAATCCCATTTACAAGGTTTTGAAACCGGGAAACAAAGTAATACACTGTTAGAACAGTGTCAGATTTGAAACTCTGCGCACATTTTAGTTTTGAAAATGTGTTGGTGAAAATGATGAAGAAGATAAAATAGAACACAAAATCATGTTTGCAGATGTTTGACATTTTTTTTCAGGCTATAATCTCTTTTTTCAGTGTTGCAAAACCTTTTTTACAAGGTGTTGAGTTTTCAAACACAGACTTACATTGACTTTGACATTTTTTTTTCAGGTTTGAATTATGACAGGATACTGGCTCCATATACTTGATACTCGTCAACTCGAGTTGAGCAGCTCTGGCTCGCACTCAGGTGGAGTGCCCCCAGGAACAGCACTGGGCTTTGAAGGCAATTTGACCCAGTGGTCAAACTGTATAACTACAACTTCGGGATCTGACAGGGGTCCAAAAAGCGCACAATCACGGGCTGTAAAATTGTGGATTTTTGAGTCTCACAACACCTGCGAAATGACTTGTTTTATTATCAGAATTTAATCCATGACTTTTGGAAAGTCTATAAGAGCTGCACAGTTAAATTATTTTATCCCCATTCAAGTTAGCGGATGGCTGAACTGGAAGTTAGCTGTTCTGACTTGGTGACCCTCTCATTTCTAGTCTCCTCAGCAGGGCGTCTGCTCAACTACCCTCAACTCTGGATGTAGCACACAATAACATTGGCCTCCTGAATGCAAGGTCACTATGTAACAAGTCATTCATAATTAATGAACTGATTGTTTCTAATAGCTTGGACTTTCTCATGGTAACTGAGATATGGTTGACTCCAGCAGATTCTGCTGCCTTAGTGCAGACTCTGTGGGGGAGGCGGTTTAGCTGTTTTTATAAGAAATGTTTTAAGTGCCCTCCTATTTCCTTTGGTCATTTTATTTCATTTGAGGCTTTAATCTTTCTTATTACAGGTCCTGCTCCTTTATTGTGTATTTTAGTTTATAGACCACCTAGGTACAACATTTTTTATCACAGAACATTATATATCCATGTATGTTGTCGTTCTCACCCCATGTCTGGGGAGTTCCTGCACCTTGTTGAAATGCTCAACCTGCTACAATCAGTTAAAGAACCAACACACTCCAAAGATCCTATCCTTGATCTCCACCTTTTTGTTTTTAAAATCTCAACACATCATACGATCTCGCATTTTTACTGCTGACACTGCAGCCAAATTCAGTGACGCATTCTCAAATTGTTTTATTCCCCATTACAACATTTCCATAACAGTTCCATATCTGGAACCCAGAATTCATTTGACAGAGAAATTTGCTTTAATTTATTGGTAAGATAGAGAGCATTCAGTCCAAGATTTCACCTGATCCACAACATCTACCCACCGCCAACAATAATCCTGCCTCCATCACCCAGTTTCAAACTACTAACATCTCAGCACTAAAATCATTTAAATTTAATATAATTTCTCAAATCCTCCACCTGCGTTGAGATATTATATTATATCTTATACTGTATATTATCCCAACCAAGTTTTAAAAAAAGGCTTGTTTAAAGGTAAAAAGGTTTAGTTATGCTGTTATGCAGATGACACACAACTATGTTCCTCTCCAATCTAGTAACTCAAGGAGTTTAGATAATTTCCTTGCCTGCCTTTGTGATATAAAATGTTGGATGTCCCAAAAATAAAATGTTGGATGTCCCAAAACGTTTTCAAACTGAATGACGATACATCTCAGGTCATAGGCTTTGGTAAAGCACATTCCTCCAGCCTGCTTCACAGTAAGCTTGGTTAACTGTCTGCTAGAAATCTTGGTGTCATTTTTGATGCAGATCTCTGTTTTGAGGGTCATGTTAAGAATGTTGTTCAGTCTTCCTTTATTCAGCTAAAGAACATTTCCGAAATCGTTCTTGTCTCCCACTGATTTGCACAAAGTTATGTTTTTTGTTTTGTTTTGGCCTGGACTACTGTAATGCACTTTATGCCGGTATCACTCAGAAAGAACTCCATTCACTGACTCCAACTGGTGCAAAATTATGCTGCCCAAATTTTAACAGGCACAAAGAAATACAAACACATTACTCCTGTGCTAGCCAACTTACACTGGCTGCCATTATTTTTGTATTGATCATTTTTAAAGCTTTGAATGGCCTCACTCTAAATTTCACAAAGGATCTATTGACTCCCTACATGCCTGAGTGGCCTCTGAGATCAGTTGATGCAGCTCTGCTGGTTGTTCCTAGATCCTTTAAGATCAGTTGAAGCAGCTCTGCTGGTTGTTCCTAGATCCTCTGAGATCGGTGGATGCAGCTCTGCAGGTTGTTCCTAGATCACATGGCTTGTGACCAAAGGTGTCCAGGCCTTTGCTGTTAGAGCCCCCAGATTGTGGAACACTCTGCCTACTGAGATCGGACAGGCTACATCATTAGCATCTTTACCTTCTTAAAACCTTTTATAGGAAGGCCTATGAATTCTTAAATATTAGTTACTGTATAATTCCACTACTGCCATTTTACAGTTGTTGTTTTTTTAAACTTTATTCTATCCCCAGATTATTAATCATCCCTGTGTTGTTTTTATTTGGTTCATCTTTATCGGCTGTTCTCTCACTGTTTTTACATATACCTATTACTTTTGTAATGTATTTATGTATTGTATTGCATTGTATTGTGTTGTGTTGTACTGTAGTGCTTGCTGAAGCACTGTATTGATAATATTAGGCTACCAATCTGTAATAACCTAACTCTGGCACATTTACATTGATGTGAAAACTGAAATTTTGATGTCCCTGGTAAATAAATACAAGCAACCCCCTAGAACACCATAGAAACCACTTAGGACACCCTAGTAACCACCCAGAATACCCTAGCAACCACCTAGAATACCCTAGCAACCACCTACATCAACCTAACAACCACGAGTACACCCTAGCAACCACATAGAACACTATATAAACCACCCAGAACACCCTAGCAACCATGTAGAACACCCTAGCAACCAACTATAACACCCTAGCAACCATTTAGAACACAAAAGAAACCATCTAGAACACCATAGAAACCATCTAGTACACCCTAGCAACCACCCAGAACACCCTAGCATCCCCCTAGCACACAATAGAAACCACAAAGAACGCCCTAGCAACCACCCAGAACACCATAGCAACAACCTAGAACACTATATCAACCACCTAGAACACCCTAGCAACCATTAAAAACACCCAAGCAACCACCTAGAAGACCCTAGCAACCACCTAGACCACCCTAGCAACCACTTAAAACACTATAGAAAACCCCATAGAAACCACCCTGAAAATCCTAGCAACCACCTAGAACACCATAGCAACCACCTAGATAAAACACAATAGAAACCACCTAGAACACCCCAACAACCACCCAGAACACCCTAGCAACCATACAGAACATCCTTGCAACCACCTCGAATACCCTAGCAACCACATAGCACACCCTAGCAACCATATTGAACACCATAAAAACCACCTAGAACACCTTAGCAACCATCTAGAACACCCTAGCAGCCACCACAAAACTACCGCACTACTTCACATCACTCTACTGTACATTTCCAATATACCAGGTACTAGAAACTTTTAAACTAACTTTTGGCAAGCTGCACACCACAATTTCTTCTGAACTTTTTCTAGTTTTTAAATGTATTCCAAAACTTCGCTACTCATCTCTTTCTTCATACTTTATGCTAGAACAATAATTCAAAGTTCATATACTAGCTTACTATCCAAATTTTATGGAATAACCCAAAACATTTATACTATTTAGACTTTTTAATTATTTATCCCATTTTCCCATATACACATGGGATTTTCTCTGTGCTATAGAATTCTTAGTGTTAGAGCAAGAAGCAGCCACCATAAAACTACAGCATTTTCAATATACCAGGTACTAAAAACTCCACACACCAAAATGTCTTCTAAAATGTTCCTTTATCTAGTTTAAACAATTGAATTATTATAACAATATGAAATACATAAGATCTCAGCACACATTGTCTTACATGAAAGGGAGTAAAAGAAAATATAGACCATTCAATTAAATGAACTAAAATAGACAAAGAAGATGAAAGGTGAAAACGAGGATAAGGGCTAGTGATAACAACAGCATATATTTTAATGGAGTAGAGTGCAAACTGAATGAAAGATCACAACAAACCAGAGAGAAAGAGAGGGAGCAATAGAAGGGGGACTTTCCTAAGCCACCACCATTTGCGCGCACACGCGTGCGTGTGTGTGCGCACACGCGTGTGTGTGTGTGTGTGGGGGGGGGGGCATGCACCGCGCACGCTCACCATCTTACACATACATGCACACACACACACGTACACATACTGTGCTGAGCGGCAGCAAGGGGCTTTAAACGGCTTTTGAAAAACGAAAGGGAGACAAAAGGACTGTAACCTGCTACAATGGAGGACAACATGGATGAATCCCAGAGCCAGAAAGGTAAGAGGAAGGGGTGGAATTACTGCAATTTAAAAAAATCATCAATTTTAATATGCATTCCTTCGTTTTAGGATTGTGTTGGTGATGCATCCGTCTGCATGAGATATGATTTCTTTGTGTATGATGCAGGAGTGAAGGGAGAGAAGGAGGGAGGGGGAGGACAAGAAATAGTAAAAATGTAAAGTGGAAATGTAGAAACCATTTCAGCGTTTTTGAAACCAATTGATATATTTTTTCCTGAATAAAATCTGAGAGGTTTGCCTCGTATGTGGTCATAATAGATGCACTGACTGCCTGTGACAGTATTTAAAGCCTCTATGTATTTATTTGTTTATTGCATATTTTGGGGTGTATCTGATGTTGGTCAACAGACAGAAGGAAGGAGGGATAAACTAAGAAAATAATACATGGTTTTGGATTGAGGGCTAGGAGGCAGCACATATCAAATAGTCAGTGTTGTTTTGAAAATAGGGATACATAATATGAAGGGAAAAAGGGAGGTGGGAGTGGCAGGAGGGAAAGAGAAATGGAGGGAGGAAGAGAGGGTGGTCAGGGGAAGGAGGGGTGAAAAGAGGGGAAGAGGGAAAAATGATTAAATAATTATTTAAAAAAGGTTTTTGGGTGGGGGGTTAGCTGAACCAGTGATTGATGCTTCTAATGGGCTACTCTTTGTTAGCCTCCATTGTTAGTGCTTCACGCTTGTCAGAACGCCTCTCCTCTTCTCTCCTTTTTTCTTCTCTCATTGCCTCTTTTTTTACTCGTTCTCTCCATTACCATCTTTATTTTTTTCTTCTAATATCTTGCTTTTTTTTCCTCTCCGAATGTCTCCGTCTCATTTGTTTTTTTCTTTATTTTGCACACATCCTCCTTTGCTGTTCTTCAATCGTTAATCTCTGCAATACATCTCCATGTTGTTCTGTGCATCTCTCCAAAACCCTCCGCCCTTCTGTCCTCTCCCTCCATGTCTCCACCAGTCTGTGGAGATTCTGGACACGGGAGGCACTCCTCCATGGCATCTCTTACCTTACCATTGCCATCCCATGGAAACACATTTTGAAATCTGAAATCAAATGTCATGGTGTTTTCTTTGGTGGTTTCTTTTTATTTTAGAACCCATTCATTTCACTGCAGTGTCCATTCTATCTTGGAAATATTCTTCTTGTAAATTACATAAAATATGGGCGTGTCCCAGTACTGGAGCTAACCTATACGTTCCCAAAATCAGATGCAATGCCAATTTTTCGACACCATATGTAGTAGTAAACACTGCTTAGACCAAAATGAATTTTTAAATCAATTGTTCATTAATTTAAAGTGTTTAAGCATTGTATCCATGGGAACAAGGTTGTGGCGTAGTCTTCTGTCATGTGATTGGTGGATTCAGGGTTTTTTCTGGAGGGAAACGGCTTGAGCCAATCGGAAAGCAGACTTAGATATAGAGGAGCTTGTGGCAAACAGATTCTTTGTCTCATACAAACGCATAGCCCTTTTGATTGTTATTAACCAAGTACCTTTCCGGTTTCCATGTGACTCTGATCTAATATAGAACAGAATTTTGTGGCAGAAGAAAAAAACCCTTTTACATTTGTGCATGCATATGAATTGTTTATTTTTATGATGTAATGACAAAGGAGATGCATTTAAAATGAGATGCATTTATGAGGTGGAACAATATCGATCTGAGTGTATTATGAATGACAAGTGGGAAATTGCAGTGGACTAATTACAATAGAGAGCTGGACAGAAAGTAAGAGTTACGTCTGCATCTTTACCGCTTTTCCTGACCTACTTTTTTGTTGGAGGTGGGGGGATAAAGAAAGCAAGGAATCATCAAACATTTGTATTTATTTAGGCTAGCTCATTATAGTTATAATTAAGGCACACTAACCATTTGCTAATTTTCTTCTCCATTTTCAATGTCTAGTCCTGAAACAAGTCTCCCTGCTTTAGGCAATTCATAACTACATTTTCAAATGAGGTTGCCAAGCCATTCGACTCTTCCTGAATCAAATAAAAAAATCAATCTTCCCTGAATATATATAAAAACTTATGTTACACAAACCATCAAGCTGCCACCATCACAAAGCTAAACCAGCCGGTTGGCACATTAACACCTAGCTCAGAAGATCCACAGCCAAATCTTGCTGCTTTACGACCCTGACGGCCTTAGTCACGTATCAACACAGCCTTGCCCTGTTATGTCATAAACGCACTGATGTATGGCCCTTTGCACTACTTCTCTCTTCTCTACTTTCCATTACAACTGTGTCTCTTTCATTACTGACCACTAATAAAAAGCAACTTGGTGGAGAGCTGAATAAGTCAATACAAATGTAGTTACAATGCCAACCCATTTGGAAGAGGAGAGTGGAGGGGATCAGAGCAAATAAAAGCAAGCATATGAGTGAAAACCCATGAAACAAATATGGTTATTCAATTGTCAGGTAACCATAATTGGAAGTACAGAGTGAAATGATAATGATAATGAATTGTATACTCTCATTAAATCCATTTACACCAGATAACTGGCAAATGGGTTAAGGTTTACATTGTTTAGTGTGATTTTGCACATGTCTGAATGGAGTGCCGCGTAGCTTTGAAAATGACCCAAAAATGAAATAGTCAATAGATTGTGTGATATGTACAAGTACTACATACAAATACTAACTGTTAACATGTTAGTATTTGTTGTTCTGTAATGTTCTGCTACATTTCATAATGCATGGTATATGGTGCTATTGTATTCTTTGAATAGTCAACTAAATGAGTTTCATAGAGCTCATGATTAGTATCATTAGCCTCATGATAGCCGCAATTCCAGCCCATGTGTTGTAATCGGTGCTTTTGGTTTGATACATTGTATATATATAAATGTTACATTGTATATATATATATATATATTATCTGTATATATATACAGTATATATTATCTCTCTCTCTCTCTCTCTCTCTCTCTCTCTCTCTCTCTCTCTCTCTCTATATATATATATATATATATATATATATATATATATACATAATGTAAATTGCAGATAATATTCATTTTGTTACTTTTGTATTAAGCTGTAAGCGTTTTTCAACGATTTTTGTATTTAGCTGTGAATAAGGTTAAACATTGACATACATTCTGTGTCACTGTTTATTTAACAACGCCACTTTTTTGTCTGTAAATCTGATCCCACTTTTCACACTCCCACATCTTCAATGCCATATAGACTCACTGGATTTATTAATGCCATTTTTTTGCTCAAGAAAATAGCTTGCCTGTTTGGCCAGAGAAATCTCAGTTTGAAATCTCATTTAAAAAAATCCAGACTGTGAAATCCATACCAAAACTACACAATAACAACATGTGCATTGCATGTGTGTGTCTGTGTGTGTCCGTTCAAAACTTAAAAAGACAAATCAAAAATAGTTGCAGTAGTATAAGATCCGAAGTTCATAATGAACACTTCTCTAAAGCCTTATCTTCACTACACAACTATTTCTACTTTATATGTGGTTAGAAAGCTGGTTTACCATACAAGTTCAAGTTTACTTCTTAAAACCATCCGGTCAATAGCTGTGACATTAATGTAGTTGCTACCCATGTCAGTTGGTTCTTATATATTATATATTGTTAAATAAACTTAGTTCACATATTCTTTCAAAGATAACATTATTTAGGGTTGACAATATATAAAATCATCTTCACAATTAGAAATGTACCATATATGTAGTGCTTACAAAAACGATGCAGAAACGGCTCAAATAATATGTGAGAAACATTGTCTAGTGACTCACATTGGGAGAAATAGGGTGCTGTTGCTATGTTCTAGCTTGACTCTCCAGGGTCGTATGCATATTTTATGCATATTATGTATATTATGTCCCATGTAACAAGACAGAGGCACCACCAGCCCATCCCTCTACCACTGTCTTTGTCTTGATCCCACCCCATCTCTTTCACTTCACTGCTTCTAGCTGTCCTTCTGCTACCCCCCATGCTTCCCCTATTCTCTTTCAACCAATTATGTTCCCCCAACTAGCTGTGCCTCTGCACACCTCCCCCCGTCTCTCTCCCCCTCTCTCTGTCTCTCCCTCCTCCCCCCTCGCTCTCCCTCTCTCTCTCTCTCTGTCTCTCCCCCCCCCCCCCCCTCTCTCTCTCTCTCTCTCTCTCTCTCTCTCTCTTCCCCTCTCACTCCCCCCCCCCTCTAATCTCCTCATCGACTATCTCTCCATCTGTCACAGCCGTGTCAAACAGGAGGCTCCCTGGGGATACACCTGACCCCGCGAGACACTCAGACTAACAGACTGACAGAAGGACAGACAGATAGACAGACAGATACACAGGCAGGCAGACAGTCTATTGGGGTCATAGATCATTAGTGAAGTACATGCATTGGCAGAATCAGGGGTGTCTAGCTCAGAGGTGATGAATGCTTACCAGCACATATCAACACTGTGCATGTTATAGTTTAACTGCCTTTCAGCATGACTGTTGAATAATTTCTGCCAAACCAATTAAACAATGAACCAAAGTATGAAAATGGACACGGATATGTTCATCAGCTGTGATTTACTGGGCTGAGATGATCGCTGCACTTGAAACCACACAGAATAATGTGCGGGGGCAGCAGCACATACACACAAAAGAGAGAGTATGACACAAAGCCAGGAACAGATAAACATTCTCTCTCTCTCTCTCTCTCTCTCTCTCTCTCTCTCTCTCTCTCTCTCTCTCTCTCTCTCTCTCTCTCTCTCTCTCTCTCTCTCTCTCTCTCTCTCTCTCTCTCTCTCTCTCTCTCTCTCTCCCTACTGCAGAGTATACAGGGAGTGTGTGTGTGTGTCTCAACACGGTGCTCAGGTTTAATTGACCAGCCTTGTTGTCATGCCAACCACGGGTGTGGTGGGAGCTCACTGACCCACTTTGCCTGTAGTGTTGTCATGACAACGAGCGGGGCTACGTCAAGACCTACAGCTACACTCCAACACATTCATGCAAATTGTGATCTTCATTATACACCTACAGTAGGACATTTATTATTAATACACCTCAAGACGTAGATGTATGTCTCTCTCACACACACACACTCACTCACTCACTCACCCGCTCGCTCGCTCGCTCACTCACTCGCTCACTCACTCACTCACTCACTCACTCACTCACTCACTCACACATAGAAAAACTGTTTCTGTTCCTGTTTCCTTTTCCTTTCCTTTCCTATTCCTTCTATGTGGTAGCAATGCAGACTGGAAGGGACATTTGGCACTCTGTGGAATGGGCATATTCTGTTAATTTATGTGTGTGTGTGCAACCTGAATTACACTTCCACTATTTCTTTGTTATTTTCCATATTTCCATATTTGGGCTTTAAATGCAGAAAACCCACAGTGACCCAGTAAATAGTGGGCGGAGTTTGTGTTTGTGTGTGTGTGTTTGTGTGTGTTTGTGTGTACCTGCTGTTGTGCTGAAATGATCCCAGTGTCATCAATTCCTGTTACCTGCCATGGCAGGTCTAATAGAGCAGTAAGATGTATCATGTGTACATATCACATCATCATGTATAGATGTATCATGTGTATATATCATATAATGTATTAATGTATCATGTATACATATATCATCATGTATAGATGTATCATGTGTACATATATCATGTATAGATATGTATCATAGTATAATAGGATAATAGCAGCAGCAGTGAATAGCACATATGTATGCTGTCATATATATATATATATATATATATATATATATATATATATATATATATATATATATATATATATATATATATATGCTAGCCCATGCATTACTCTGCTTTTAGAAACCCTTTTCCTTAATGGCTACACGTTAGTATCATATGTGCTGGAAGCACTATAATACAAAGCGCTTTCTCACGAAAAATCATTTTATTTCATTTATTCACCCACTTTTTGCTTGGATTCTTTTATATTTATGTTCATTGTGCTTTTCTTTCTCTCTCAATATCTGGCATCGATTTGTCCTCAAACATTTTGTTCACACACAGAACACAATGTACATATTGCATACACAATGTCATATTGTGTATGTATTCTGTGTGCTGTAGTGTTTGTAGGTTCAACAAGGTCCATCTCTTCCTGGGTTCTTCAGTTCCCAAACAGTGAAGAGAAAGCATGTTGTTATGACACACACACACACACACACACACACACACACACACACACACACACACACACCATCAACACCATCACTCTCTTCTGCTCTGCACTCCTCAGGTGTTGGTCCTCAGGGAAAATGTGGGCATTGCTAATTAAAGTGCATTAGAGAGAGAGAAAAAGAGCGTGTGAGAGAGAGAGAGAGAGAGAGAGAGAGAGAGAGAGAGAGAGAGAGAGAGAGAGAGAGAGATGAAAGACCAGAGGAGGGAACGCATCACATATTATTTTTAACCATTTTGCAGAGGAGAGGCATTGTGAGCACAAATTAAAGTGTCCCAAGGCGGCAGCAGCTGCTGATAGGTCAACAAGATAGACGATTGACAGATGAGGTATTCTATTGGTTGGACATCATCTACTGTGTTCTTTGTATATGTACAGGATTTGCGCTCTTTGTTGATTTATTTGTTCACATCTCAGGTTTTCCAAAGTATAAAAGATGAGGGGGAAAAAAAATCCCCTTTTTTACCAAAGAATCATGCTTATGTTGGACTGTGAACTCAAAGGTTTTAGAGATGTTAATTATCCACCCATGTGGTCACTTCAATAAGATGACCAGACTGGAACTAGTTCTAATAATATAGTATTTAAAACCAATTGTGAGTATCTATCTATCTATCTATCTATCTATCTATCTATCTATCTATCTATCTGTCTATCTGTCTGTCTGTCTGTCTGTCTGTCTGTCTGTCTGTCTGTCTGTCCACCCCCCCCCCCCCCCCCCCCCCTCTGTCTCTGTCTCTGTCTCTGTCTCTGTCTCTCTCTCTCTCGCTCTCTCTAACTAATTGGCACTAGCACTCATCACTATACACAATATTGTTGTTTTAATTATCCTAATTTGTGAACTAGCAGAAAGGACTCAAGCCACATGACAGAACAATCTGTTAAAGGATGTTATTCACATATCAGAGGGTTGCATTGGAAAACACCTTCTATACAGAGCATCAGACCTTTCACTTCACTCTTCCATTCCCAAATTATCTGTTGTTTTAGGGTTGTTTTTGGATGACACATGCATGTTTCTGCCCGTTCTCCAGGCTGTAAGGAGTGCTGTGAGCGGTGTGTGGGCAGTCTGCCCTGGGCCTCCCTCATTGCCACCATCCTCCTCTACATGGGTGTGGCCTTGTTCTGTGGGTGTGGCCACGAGGCTCTGACCGGCACCGTCACCATCCTCCAGAACTACTTTGAACTCATCAAGAACCCCAGAGACCTGCTGGACGTCTTCACCATGTAAGTGACTGTTGTGACGTCAAAACGTGCTGCACCACCATTCTGGAAGGATTAGCTTCGATTTCCAGTCTCTCTTGTGACATTTTCATTGTACAAGAGACCCTGGAGGGAGAACCTAACAATTTGGGCGGGCCAATCACAAGTCACGGATGGTGCTCGAGCTGTGATTGGGCCGATTGGTCTTGACACGAGTCGAAGGGCGGAACGAACAGCTCGATGGACCAATGGGTGGCTGCAACCATGAATCCGAATGCAAACAGAAGTGAGGGAGCTAGACCGGTCAAAGCTACACATTAGTCAGACCGTCGGTCTGTTTGATTAACTCGTCAAGACTAATGGGTCAAAAAGAATTGTCTTTGATGTGTTTATCTGTTTATTTGCAAATCAATATATTAAAATATATTGCATTGGTAATACACATGATGGTTTCACCTTGTACATGCAACAATATAGTTCTATTCATTTTATGAAATATTGATCCAATAATTGATTATATGGTCAATTGATTCATTGACCAGATTTGGGAGGCGTATAGGTTGGAATCTTATTAACAGCACATGTAGGAATAATGGTTCAGGGGTAAGCTAGCTAACTCATCGTTTGGAGCACTATTATTAGCAGATATAAATGCTTAACTCGAAAATTAGCAGATACAAATGCTTAACTTAGCGAGCCTGACATCTATTAGCTGTAAGCAAAAAAAAAGACTAAAAGCACAAAACAAATTTACGATGATAAAGAATGATTTGGTATTATGTGCCAAAGACCTAAAACATTATCTCAGATGCATGTTTTACAATGCATTTGATTTTGCATTCCCTGTGTGCCATGACAAGGATGTAAGACTCTCCAGGAGACACCTGCTCACCAGAAACTGATCCAGGAAAGTGGCAGAGAGAGAGAGAAAGAGAGAGAGGGAGAGGGAGAGGGAGAGAGAGAGAGGGAGAGAGAGAGAGAGAGAGGG
>JAOPHQ010003995.1:197500-248796 GCA_030340625.1 Merluccius polli
TCCTTTGTACAGACATGATTGTGATTCCTCGAAAACAAAGCACATCTCAGTAGCACAAAAAGTCAGCGTCTGTATACATGTAAACCTCTTTCTGCCATCACATGGTTATACATATTATTTGTATTGGGGTGTAGTGGGTCTGTGGGTTGGCAGTGTTGTGTGTGTGTGTGTGTGTGTGGGGGGGGGGGGGGGTGCTGGGCAGGCGAAAGGGGAGGGGGGGGGGGGGGGTTGCATTTTTTGTTCACATTTTCGTGTAAGGATTTTTTCTAGTTCTGTACATGCACATGCGCACATGTGTGCGCACACACACACACACACACAAGGTAAAATCACACAGACATGCACACAACCTAATGTGGCCCAATCCATTCATGTTATTTTCAATTTGATTGAGTTATATTTTGCACCTACATCTTCTTCACCTACAATCATAAGTCTGAGTCAAGACAAAAGGGATCCAAAATGGTCGGAACAAAAATGCCAGTTTCACACCTGACCTCCATTTTGGCATAAAGACACATTGAGAGACATTCATTAGCAAACATTTGCTTGGAAAAAAATCTTATGTGTAAATTGTGCTTGAAGTACAGCATGTACCAACGTAAATATAGAATTGGTAATTAATTAGTGCAATTATTTGGTAATACAATCCCTCCAACCCCCTCGATCTATATAGGCTAAAACAGAGTTGGTTGCCATTTATGGTTGTCGTGTAGATGCTGTTATTGTTCCATTAGTTTCATTGGCTTGGATCGCTGAGGTGAAATGCACTGCATATATTGTATGGTGCTTGTAGTATTGTCATGCACGGATGTTTCTTGAAGTGATAATTCTCTGTCAGCCAATAGAGATAGGACTGGTGGCAGTGATGACAACAGCACCAACAGCAATGATGATGATGGTGATAATGAAGCAAGGGTCACTGTGGGACACACACACACACACACACACACACACACACACACACACACACACACACACACACACACACACACCAGACAAACACTCTCTTTTCAACACTATCATCACCTTGAGCCATAGCTTTTTGTCTTATTTTTGTCAATAGCATTTCACTGGTTTATTAAAACCTCAAAACATTTTAAATGTGATATAGTTATTAAAAAAAAAAGAATAAGTATTCTCTTTTTGTGGGCAGTATTCAGCACTGTACCTTCCTTTAACTGTATAAAGATACAATGCATATACATATGTAAAACACTTGAGGTAAGCGGCCAAAAGAATGACGATTGAGTCTGGAGAATGTCCTTCTGTTTTGTTTTAGTTTTTTGTTTTGTTCAGTTCTCTCTGCTGTGTTAAAGACTTAAATTCCCAAAGAAGGCTGTATTAGAATTGTATACATTGATTTGACTTGGCGTTTCCTACAGACCATATCTGTGCAACAAAGACCTATAATAGACCCTTTTCACAGAGGCGTCATCATAGGACAAATGCAGGTCTCATAATACTAATTATGGGACTGCTACTTTCATGGCCCCTCTGTTCCAATATATATCCACCCGATGTATATCCAGCCACTTGTCCATAGTGGTGCCTTAACTTAACTCACTTCTGGTCAACAAGAAGTGACAATGGGCTGTAACACTTATAGTATTAGCTTCATTATTTAAAGACAACTTAAAACAACATTCAGAGCATATGTTGCCTCTGTTACGTGAACATTTCCATGTAAATCGTACGAAATAAGGGAGTACTTATTGCTTACATTCAAAGTCTGGTCTGAATATTTAGACTACTGAAGGGAACTTTAAATCTTGGTTACTAGATTAGATGTATTGGTTTTTTTATTTCGTTTTTTTGTGTTTGTTTGTTTTTTGCAGCTAAATGCAATATTTAAAGGACAACAACAGCAAAGTACATTTGTGGCATTCAGGAGTTTTTGGCTACCTTGCTCTCATTATGGTCATTTTAAGGGTCTGGTTTTACAGTTACAGTATTTGATTTCATTGCCTGACAATGGACATGTCTTGTCAATGTTTTTAACCTCAAATTTAAAAAACAAGTTTTGTGCACTTATTAACCTATTGTGAGCTCTCTCTATCTCTCTTATTCTTGGTGTGTAAGTGCATTGGAATCCTCAGACCTGTGTATAGTCTTGCGGCATTGGTAATAATGTGAAAAAATAATAATAATAAGACGAAAGGTAAATAATACAATATTAATAATAATAGTAATACTAATATTATTAATAATAATAACACTAATGATGACGATAATAATAATAATACTACCAATAATAGGTTAAAAAATGACAGTGAATCTAGTTGTTCTTCGTGGCATGGTTATGCGTTTAATGGTTATACTTTTACTGATTAAAACAAAAAAATGTACTATTGTCTTTTTTTCTAATTATTTATTTACCACTGGTGCTGTTCTGCTGTACTCGTCTGTTTACTTTTCATTGTGCGGTAGTGCTAATGATGTTGCTAATAACTTAGCTGGCTTGCTCAATTGTTTACCACAAAACAATATCAGCAATTTGATAAAACTAAACCTAATGAATCAATACACGCCAGCTCCAAAATAGCATGTTCTTTGTTGTGATTTTATTTATGTATTCATCTATTTATTTTTATTTTTATTTTTTTCTTAAGTGAGATACACAGTACTCTGGCCACTTAATACCCTAAGCCCAATGCCTTCTTCTGTCCTCTAACTCGCTTTGGGCATTTAGATTTGCATGCGTGGCAACACTTAGATTGGTCATATAACCTGTTGACATGTTTTTGTCATCAACAGCCATTATGTTATCTCAGACACCTTGAATGAGGGGTGGCCAAGGATGAGCTAATTCCTGCAAATTCCTGCTGAAAATAACAAAACAGGCCAAATGTTAGCACAATGTGTGACTTAAATAAATTGGATAAAACAAAATATGATTCATCAATATCAGAATTGATATCATGTAATGATATCAATTCTGGTATTAATTCTGATATTGATGAATCATATTTAATTTAGCTTCACCCTCTTTTAGTAACCATGGCAATTCCATGGATGTCCCTGAATTACCTTTACATATTATTAAACTTCTTACACGTGTGAATTTAAGGGGGGATTGGTATATATTTTTGACAATGGACATGTTTTTCTTTGTCTATCCCTCTTTCTCTTTTGCATTCAGAACCTTTTTGTATTTCACTCTTGTCGCTTAGTAGAAAGCTTTATCTGTTTCACCCCTCAGTTTTGTATATACTTGTGCCAACAGCTTGGACAGACAGTGGCTTTTTTCAATTGTATGAACAAAAACTTGCCTGCGAATATAAATTCAATCAAATAAAATACACTTGTGTACTTGTTAATAAGGGACCAAAAATGAGTCTGCATTTTTTTGTTATACACATTTAAATTTTTGTTACATTGAGAATGCCATTGTGGAGGTGATAATGATGATATTCATTTTATTATAGATATCATCATTGTTATATGGTGTATAATTGCTAATATGGCTCCCAAGTTTGCATGCAAGTTTGTCTGGATACACTTTATGGAATATGAAATCACTGAATGCCAGAGAATAATTTGATTGCTCATCAATTTCATAATTTGGTATTACTGGATCTTATCTTATATCTTTCTTGTATAATAAGATAATATGGTTAAGCTAATCATTGCATCCTTAAAGTTATGATAGCATTTGCTATAACAAATGCTTTACACGATCATAACTTTAAGGATGCAATGATTGAGTTACACAACATGTATTTAGTGTACAACCTTACTTGCACTACACTACACAGTGTGTAAACTAGTCTTCAAATTGCAGGTTATCTCCACTAGGAGGCACCATAGTGAGTTGAGGTTTAGATGGCCAAATGTTTTTTCTCTTTGACGGTTGATACCAAAGATAGTAGAGAGGAAAAGATTACGCACCAGAGACATTTCAAAAGGAGACTAATCAGGTCCTTCTCACTTCCTGTAATTTGTCACGTGAGCTACACAAGGTGCAGCATTGGCAAGCTTACTGCCCCCCTCCCCCCACCTTAGGAGAGGCTCTGTTCAATCCAATGAGAGATGTAGAGGTTTTGGTCGTATGTGGCTGTTATTTTCTTTAACATTGAAATTGAGTTAAATATCAAACCTTCCCTTACAAGTTGAAGGTGTTTGTAAATTGTAATAAAACTCGACGTTTTTCTGACTTGTAGTTCCAGCTACAAGTCAGTAGCTGGATCTTTGGCAGCGCCAGGGTGACACCAAGTACAGAAACAGCTTTCCTAATAAGCTTGTTCAGGCTCTTGGTGTCACCCTCCATGATGCTGCCACCCCAGCATAGCACCGCGTACAGCACCGGGTACAGCACCGCGCTGGCCACCATCGACTGGTAGAACATGTTCAGCAGAGTCCTCCACATGCCAAAGGACCTGAGCCTTCTCAGGAAATGAAGCCAGCTCTTGTCCTCTTGTACAGGACATCTGTGTTACCAGTCCAGTCTGTCGTCCCGGTGCACCCTCAACTCCAGACCACCTCCACATCCTCTCTCTGGATGGGAACAGGAGGCAGGGGGACCCCAGTCCTCCTAAAGTCAATCACCACCTCATTAGTCTTGCTGATGTTCAGTAGCAGGCGGTTCTGTTCACATCACTCAACAAAACTGTCCAGCAGTCCTCTGTACTAGGTCTCCTGGCCTCATGTGACACATCCTACAATAGCAGAGTCATCCAAGAGCTTCTGCAGATGGCAAATCTGTTTGTGCCTGAAGTCCGAGGTCAAGAGGATGAAGATGAAGGGAGCCAGAACTGTCTGCTTGGGAGCACCCGTGCTGCTCACCACACAGGGAGTAAGAAGGACATGGTTAGTCTCCTTTTGAAATGTCTCTGTTGATATCTATGGTTGATAACAGGGCCGTGTTTCAATAAACTGGATTTCCAGGTTAAATGTTCAGGGAAAGCCAGAATTTTAGAGATTGACTACTCTCAGTTCAGTTACCATGGCGACTCATGCTGTGAGCCTAACCTGGAGTAAATCTGGTACATAGCAGGTTAGCTCTGTTATAACTCTGCCCACGACTGCAGTAGTGACTACTTTTTATCGCCTCATTGGGTTTCTCAACAGGGGTACCACCCCCCCCAGTGGGCGTTTGCGGGATAGAGGGGGGAGCTGAGACAAAAATGCTTAAAAGTGCAGTGTTAAATGGGGGCGTTCGTTTTAGAATTCTGGTATTTATCACATTACATGCAGGGAATATGCTCAGTTTTGAATCAAATGTTTTCTGCTGGAAGCAAAGGCCATGATTGAATGACCATTAATCAAACATATTATGTTTGACAAATGAAGACAATGTATAACTGAACAAGATGACTTGTTTATCCCTGAGGGGAAAAATGTACTACGAGGACAATGTTTACTACAAAGTATGACTGAGGTATGAAACAACAGTTAAAATAACAGTGAACTGTGAAATTTAATAAGAAATATAAGTTAATCAGACTGATTAACTGTCTAGTGAACGAGTCTAGTAGAGTTATGACATGAGCACAACCACAGGGTGTTGCGTGCTGATGCTGTGTGAAAGTGAGATGTCTCAGACAAGACCATTGCCAAACAGAAGATGCTCATTGAGAGTGCCCACTCCCCCTGCTCTGCACTGGAGAGGATCTAGTATGATCTGCAGGAAGGGGAAGATGACATCTACGTTGTTGCAGACTGCTCCATTTGTCCTGACAGGTTAGAAACATGAAATACAGTACTTTCAGTGTTGGAAAAGTGCAATATAAACATAGAGCTATAGTACATTAACTTATACAGTTGGCCATTGGATGCACATACAAATTATTATCATTATTATTTGTTATTATTATTACGACAGGTGAATTGTATGGGGTACTGTACAATATCTTAAGTATGTCTGATCCTGGTTTCTTTCTTTCTTTCTTGCAGGCTTTACTACCAGCTTTTCCGGAGAGTTTTCACCATCAGGAGAGGAGATGCTGGCAGATCTGAAAGAAATACTACCTGCTATGTTTGCTCCAGCATAGGCTCACAGCATGAGCCACCATGGTAAAACTGAGATTTAAAAAATTCAGTCTTTCCCTGATCCTGACCTCACATATCCGACCATTACATGAACCTGGAGGTCCAGCTTGTTGAAACGGGGCCAGGCTCGCAGGTCAACGCGCGCCCCCTGTCGTCCGCCGCCCCGCGCTGCACGTGGGAGGGGATTCAGCACCTCGCGACTGTCCGCTCGACGACAGCCTCAACACGGTAAGAACGGCGAACAAACGTCCTTATCTTTTCATGAAATCACACGTTCTGCAGCCCAATACGTTGCACTTCCTCTCCGACAGCCAGGCGCTAGGTCACCATATGTAAAATAGGCGATTGCGATTTGGCTTAATTGTTGCTTTAAAAAAACCTGTTATGATCTCGTTTGAGTCAGATAAGAGTGTGTCACTGTCGACATACATCCCATAATACTGCTGGACGAGGCTCCTCACGTATTCCGCAGGGGCATCGCCTGGCTTAGCGGCCGCTCATTGATAAAGACAATGTTACTTCAGTGTTAGAGATACACGACATGCAGTCATGTTGTTAAATCACCACAAAGTCAGAGACCACAGACAGGAAAACTGTGTGAACAGGTTAGCAGACAATAACAGAAGCCCAATATGTTTATTATGATGTTGTCCTTAGATATCTAGCAGCCCAATATGTTTATTATGATGTTGTCCTTAGATATCTAGCAGCCCAATATGTTTATTATGATGTTGTCCTTAGATATCTAGCAGCCCAATATGTTTATTATGATGTTGTCCTTAGATATCTAGCAGCCCAATATGTTTATTATGATGTTGTCCTTAGATATCTAGCAGCCCAATATGTTTATTATGATGTTGTCCTTAGATATCTAGCAGCCCAATATGTTTATTATGATGTTGTCCTTAGATATCTAGCAGCCCAATATGTTTATTATGATGTTGTCCTTAGATATCTAGCAGCCCAATATGTTTATTATGATGTTGTCCTTAGATATCTAGCAGCCCAATATGTTTATTATGATGTTGTCCTTAGATATCTAGCAGCCCAATATGTTTATTATGATGTTGTCCTTAGATATCTAGCAGCCCAATATGTTTATTATGATGTTGTCCTTAGATATCTAGCAGCCCAATATGTTTATTATGATGTTGTCCTTAGATATCTAGCACCACAATATGTTTATTATGATGTTGTCCTTAGATATCTAGCAGCCCAATATGTTTATTATGATGTTGTCCTTAGATATCTAGCACCACAATATGTTTATTATGATGTTGTCCTTAGATATCTAGCAGCCCAATATGTTTATTATGATGTTGTCCTTAGATATCTAGCACCACAATATGTTTATTTTGATATTGTCATTAGATATCTAGCACCACAATATGTTTATTATGATGTTGTCCTTAGATATCTAGCAGCCCAATATGTTTATTATGATGTTGTCCTTAGATATCTAGCAGCCCAATATGTTTATTTTGATATTGTCATTAGATATCTAGCAGCCCAATATGTTTATTTTGATGTTGTCTTAGACATAGCGCGGTGAGGAGTGCATTGGCTCCAGCTTTTACTGTGTTGTATTGTAAGCAGTTTACAGGGGATGTAATTGATCTCCTGGGGATATTCAGTTGGAATTACAATAGCTGGTGTCTGTTCACAAAGAAACAATTTATCACAATGTCTCATTGTGATCAGTCGATGTCAGTGTCATAATATTTCATAATATATCATATCCTTATAGAGGTCAAGGGCCTACTCTTTCACACAGTTCCACACTGCTACAGTATTGTATTTGTGTGTGTGTGTGTGTGTGTGTGTGTGTGTGTGTGTGTGTTGCAGGAGTAATAATAATACAGCTGTAACGGTTTCATTCCTCATTAGGTTATTTTTAAACTGTAGGTGTATTCAGTTTACATGGATACATGGCAATGTGAGTAGGCCATTAATCATATTCATTGTAATGTTATAGTACAACTAGCTAATCACTCCAAGGATTTAGCCAATCCTGTCTTCATGTTCACTCTTCATAATCTTCTTAGCGTCCTGGACTGACACACAAACACACCTCACTGATTCTGTGTGTGTGTGTGTGTGTGTGTGTGTGTGTGTTTGTGTGTGTGCAGGCATATGTACACACATAGTCTAGTGTTTTGAACGGCCTTTACCTTTTGGGGAGATTATGCAATAGATTTCTGCAATTTCTGCAATAAACAGAAATAACATAAATCTTCTAACATTGATTACGTAAGGGATAATCCACGACAAGGTGTGCATGTATCGAAAAATAGTGCACTCGGTTTGCCTCCGTGAGTGGATTATCCCACTTATACCATGGCCACTTGCGAATCAATACAAATCTAAGGGTGTTGATTCATATTTTGGGGTAATTCTGTCTCAAAAGTACAATTTTTAGCTCACACTACTTTTTGTGTTCCTGTAAACAAACGGCAAATGACCAGAAAAATATATGGGTCTGACTAATGCCTAACATCAGTTAATTCATATGCAATGTGGACGTTACCTTATTACTCCAGTAAATAGAGACGATCTTAGTAAAGACATGGCAATGTTACCTTATTACTCCAGTAAATAGAGATGACCTTAGTAACGACATGGCAACGTTACCTTATTACTCCAGTAAATAGAGACGACCTTAGTAACGACATGGCAACGTTACCTTATTACTCCAGTAAATAGAGATGACCTTAGTAACAACATGGCAACGTTACCTTATTACTCCAGTAAATAGAGACGATCTTAGTAACGACATGGCAACGTTACCTTATTACTCCAGTAAATAGAGATGACCTTAGTAACGACATGGCAACGTTACCTTATTACTCCAGTAAATAGAGACGATCTTAGTAACGACATGGCAGCGTTACCTTATTACTCCAGTAAATAGAGACGATCTTAGTAATGACATGGCAACGTTACCTTATTACTCCAGTAAATAGAGACGATCTTAGTAACGACATGGCAGCGTTACCTTATTACTCCAGTAAATAGAGACGATCTTAGTAATGACATGGCAACGTTACCTTATTACTCCAGTAAATAGAGACGATCTTAGTAATGACATGGCAACGTTACCTTATTACTCCAGTAAATAGAGACGATCTTAGTAACGACATGGCAACGTTACCTTATTACTCCAGTAAATAGAGACGATCTTAGTAACAACATGGCAACGTTACCTTATTACTCCAGTAAATAGAGATGACCTTAGTAACGACATGGCAACGTTACCTTATTACTCCAGTAAATAGAGACGATCTTAGTAACAACATGGCAACGTTACCTTATTACTCCGGTAAATAGAGACGATCTTAGTAACGACATGGCAACGTTACCTTATTACTCCAGTAAATAGAGACGATCTTAGTAACGACATGGCAACGTTACCTTATTACTCCAGTAAATAGAGATGACCTTAGTAACAACATGGCAACGTTACCTTATTACTCCGGTAAATAGAGACGATCTTAGTAACGACATGGCAACGTTACCTTATTACTCCAGTAAATAGAGACGATCTTAGTAACGACATGGCAACGTTACCTTATTACTCCAGTAAATAGAGACGACCTTAGTAACAACATGGCAACGTTACCTTATTACTCCGGTACATTGAGACGATCTTAGTAACGACATGGCAACATTACCTTATTACTCCGGTAAATAGAGACGATCTTAGTAACGACATGGCAACATTACCTTATTACTCCGGTAAATAGAGACGATCTTAGTAACGACATGGCAACGTTACCTTATTACTCCAGTAAATAGAGACGATCTTAGTAACGACATGGCAACATTACCTTATTACTCCGGTAAATAGAGACGATCTTAGTAACGACATGGCAACCGGAAGCTTTTTATAAGTAGTCCCATCTGAGTCTGGTCCAAGTTGACAGTTATTAATGTTTTGTTTAGCACATTCATTTTTAGACCCGGTGATTTGACTGCTTATGTTACAACACGTCATAGCCGTGCATGTTATCCAGCCAATCAGAATCGAGTATTCACCCTGGCCATGGTATAAAATGTAATAACATGAATGCATATGTTAAATCATGGCACATAGGAATCAAAGCATATTAAAGCCTAGGATACCATTTGCATTCAATAAACACGACAATAAACAATAAACACGTTCCCAGCTGCGGAAAACCAAACCAAATATACTGATGTGTAACAAACTGAACTGAACTGAACGAGATTGTGGATGCAGTGAATTGTTGTGGATGGTGTGAATGGTGTGGATGGTGTAGACGGTGTGGACGGGTGTGGATGGTGTAGACGGTGTGGACGGGTGTGGATGGTGTGGATGTTGTAGATGGTGTAGACGGTGTGGATGGGTGTGGATGGTGTAGACGGTGTGGATGGGTGTGGTGTAGACGGTGTGGATGGTGTGAATGGTGTGGATGGTGTGGACGGTGTGGATTGTGTAGACGGTGTGGATGGTGTAGACGGTGTGGACGGTGTAGACGGTGTGGACGGGTGTGGATGGTGTAGATGGTGTAGACGGTGTGGATGGTGTGGATGGTGTGGACGGTGTGGATGGTGTGGACGGTGTGGACGGTGTAGACGGTACGATGGTATGAATAGATCCACTCCATTCCATCCCGTTCTGTCGTTCCCCCTCTGTTGCCACACAGCACAGTGATCCGATACTAAAAAAAACACTGCAGTCCGTTGATTGGTCAACAGATTCGCCACTTGACATGACAAAAGTGTCAATGCACAAATACGCAATTTTTTACCATCGATTGCAACGGAGACTACTGGTATTACTAGTACCAAATAATTTTTATTTCATTTTTTTTTTTTTCATTTGATTGAATTTCCTTGTCTGCGCTCTGAAGTAGCATTTCCCAAACTCCCTTATTTATTTCGGCAGTATTTCACCCTGCTGCCTTCAGCCATTTATTAAACAAAGCTTGTCTCCTTGTTGTGAAGAAAGACCGTGAAGCATTCCATGTCCTCCACTGTGTTCCTGTGTTTACTCTGTAACGTTGAATATGATGGGGCTATGAACCCCGTCTACATTTTAGGTTATTTGTTTGCAGTGGGAACGCAAAACAGATCTAGGGTTAGGTACAGGTTGGGACAGGTTAGGTAACGGTCTCAAGGGCAATATACCGAAAGTTTTTTTGGAAATGAGGCTTTAGGTACTGAAGTCAAGGAGTATCAACAACACTGTCACGTCAAATCTTTAATATTCCATTGGATATCATTTTCACTTTCCACAAAAATATTAAATAAGTCACCAATCATAGTATGTGATTATAACAAAATGGAAAACTTAATGTACTACCACCTTAATTGTTGAGTAAGAATTATTTGCTATTATAATATAATTAATAATAATATTATTAATTATTATAAATAAATAATTGCATGGTTAATAAAGCACCTTACTATTCATTACATCTATAATCTTCACTAATTATTATTTTTTTACATAGAGAAACAACTTTCCTGAATCTTGTTCAATAAACAATAAACAAATGGTTTGGTTTATAGCATATAATTTGCTAGCTAACTTCTGATATGGGTACATTGCTGGAATACACATGTCACACTTACTATCCTATCTCATTCAATAATGTTTTTATGAGTGTTTATTACATTAAAGGTAGCGGAGTAGTTAAAGGGTTCAGAAAACCATATGCATACTCAGGCATTTATAAACACTGTTCCTCAACCACCATTCTGACTCGGTAACCTCCCTTGTTTTCTCTGAATCCATCGCCATGGTAACAGAAGCTAACAGAAGTGGCCCCTATCTTTTTTGAAGATGCTCTGTGTAGTGTATGTGTGTGTGTGTTTCTCTGTTCTGTGAAGTGTGTGTGTGTGTGTGTGTTTGTGTGTTTCTCTCTATATATTTGATGTGTGTGTTTGTGTTATTTCTCTGTTGAGTGTGTGTGTGTGTGTGTGTGTTTCTCTGTGTTCGCTATCTGTGTGTGTCTGTGTGTGTGTTTCTCTGTGTTCGCTATCTGTGTGTGTCTGTGTGTGTGTTTCTCTGTGTTCGCTATCTGTGTGTGTCTGTGTGTGTGTTTCTCTGTGTTCGCTATCTGTGTGTGTCTGTGTGTGTGTTTCTCTGTGTTCGGTGTGTGTGTATCTCTATGTGTCACCTCTGTGTGCTAAACTTCTCACAGAACCACCCACTGCAACACCAGGGTTGGGTCTACTTGTAACTGATTACATGTACTCACCATATTCAACATATTTAATATGGAATTAATGAGCCTGTATCTTAAGTAGTCATACTACTATGAGTCATATTTCAAATTATCAAATTGCTCAATTGCTCATTGCTCAAATTTAAAAAAGAAGCCAGGATTAAAGACCTTTATTTGTTTTCTTTATATAAATTTAAGTTTACATGTATGTATTTTTAGGCCTAGTTTTTAGTGCTATTTTGAGTACTTGCTTACATTTTTGCTATTGAGTTATTATTATTATTATTATTATTATTATTATTATTATTATTATTATTATTATTATTGTCACATTAGTTTGAAATGAAATGTCTTTCATCAAATTGAAAGCCAAAGGTCATGGAAATACATTTGAACAAGGTCCAAAAATTAAACAAAAAATATTTAAGCATACAGTTTAAGTTGTTCAATTGAGATTTAAGTTGTATATGTATTGTTAGCTGTATATATACAACATACAAACTGTTTTGTATGGTACAACTGTAGCCCTTCACCCAATGTGAAAGCATTTTCGAAAAAGTCATTTTCCTATGCATCTAAATAAAATAGTTGTTGTCTGTATCAGGTGAGGATGTCCCAGGTGAAGCAGGTGGGATTGCTGGCAGCAGGCTGTCAGCCCTGGAATAAAGATGTGTGTGCTGCAAGTGGAGACCGCTTTGCCTACTGCGCCACCCTGGCTATATACATCTACCAGGTACAGCAGTGATTTACACACAATGTCCTGAAACTGTGTTTTTTGTTTGTGGACTCTCCAGTGTTGCATCATTCATTTAAACATAATTTCATTCAAAGTGTCAGTGAGCCCCCTGTTTCAGCATGCTGTTTCAATACCATGATTTAAAAAAAATGTGTTTTGGGGTGAGAGTTCGAAGAATGAGGGGGAGGTGTTATCCCCATGGTTACAGTCTAGCTTTTTAGCTAGTAGGCCTACTCGTCGTTGAGTGAGCATTATAATGCACATGTAGTATATTAAATGTGCCCCACACCGTGGAGTTACACTATAACTTTTCTGGGTCAGGACACACTAATCAGCATTAACTGCTCCCCATGCCCTACGTCCACACAGTACAGGCCGTGGTGTTATCAGACCCTCTCGGCGTCAATTTGTTGTGACGGAGGCACTTCAATGTCACGAAAAGAACGGGACTTGAGTTCGGAGCAGAGCAGAACGTTTAAGAACTTGTTGGATCACATGCTGACTTAAATGCATAATAAATGATTTTATGATTTATAAGTTACAAGTAATATATATATATATATATATATATATATATATATATATATATATATATATATATATATATATATATCTTTCATTAAGAAGTTACTCTTTAACCCTGACTAACACTGTGACGAGAAGATTCTAGACTTGTCCTTCATCGGGAATCACACAAGCTCTCCAGAACCATTTTGGATAAATAAATAATATTGTGTTTTGAGAGACAGTTTTCCATCTTTTATCCCTTTGTTCACTAGAATATACCCATTGTTGGCCTCCTGTGTTGTTTGAGTCTAGTGATGAATATTGCAACCATTATTCTGTATCCGGCGCATTCTTTTTAAACTGCTCGGTACAAAGGTTTCGGTGCTGAATCAAGTGTCATATGTTTCTACCTCACTTTAATTTGTTCACTGTCTCTCTCTCTCTCTCTCTGTCCCTCTCTCTGTAAGTTGGACCAGCAGTACAATGAGTTTAAGCTGCGATCCATCATGTCAGAACACAAGAAAACCATAACAGCTATCAGCTGGTCTCCGGATAACCCAGACCTGTTCGCCTCGGCCTCAGCTGATAACCTGCTCATCGTCTGGAATGTGGCAGAGCAGAAGGCTGTAGCGCGACTAGACAACACCAAAGGTATGTTGCCAGGTAGAACATCTCACACACGCTATCAAGTGATGTTATGCGTGTGTGTGTGTGTGTGTGTGTGTGTGTGTGTCCTTCATGTGCTTTAGTGTGTTGTGTTGCATTTGTCCTGGTGCATTTAGTTGCAAAATTCCCAATGTGACAACCACTGTCTACATTTGCAAAGATAGTAATTATATTGATTATTAACAATATATCACATAATCTCATCATAGTCTATTGTTGATGCTAATGGTTGTTCTCAGAGCCTATAAAGTAGAATAGTTTGATGGGCTCATAATGACATTAACATATTGATGTTGGAAGTGTCTTCCCTGCCTACCTAGGTATCCCTGCATCAGTGAGCTGGTGCTGGAACTCCACCAACGGCGTGGCCTTTGTGTCCCACCGGGGGCCCCTGTACATCTGGGTCTATGGAGGGCCAGACTCTGGTGTTACAGTACACAAAGAAGCACATTCCTTCCTCTCTGACATCTGCCTCTTCAGATGGCACCCCACCAAAAAGGGCAAACTGGTGTTTGGGCACACAGACGGAAGTTTGTCCATTTTCCAGCCAGGTAAGCAAAAGGGCTAAGACGAGTTCCCAGCTAGACACAAGACATGGAGAGATAGAGAGGGAGGATCTTGGCAGGCAGTCAAGCAATAAGAACTATATTAGATTTTAAACAGTCAGTCAGTAAGACTTAAGGTCTGACTTGTGGGCTTGGTTACACACATCATTTGAATGCGACTTTTGTGGCCAGATCACAGATGTTGCATCCTCACTGGAAATCCTTAAATTCAATGTCCAATTTGTGATGATTACATAATAAATACCTGCTCCACATCGGACTCAAATTGCATAATAGTCAATAAATGTGATATTTTTGTAAACACAAACACAATAGATAATATTAATTCATATCGCTTTAATATCCATGGATAGGCAGTGATAGTGGTAGGCAGATCAATCACATAAATGGACAGCTTCAGCTTAATTCATCATTTACACTGCCTAACATAATTATGTTAGCTTTGTTTTACAAGTGTTTTAGACAATAGACAACAGTGTGAGTGGCTCATCTCGTACCTCTCCCCAGGGTCTAAGAGTCAGAAGCATGTGTTGCGTCCAGAGTCCTTAGAGGGCACCGATGAGGAGGACCCCATCACAGCTCTAGAGTGGGACCCTCTGTCCACCGACTATTTACTAGGTAGGACACCCTTGTCTTGTCTTGTTGATGTGTTGTTGCAGTGTCTAACCTTTGTCTTGTTGATGTCTTGTGTTGTTTATGTCTTGTTGATGTCTTGTTGCAGTGTTTAACCATTGTCTTGTTGATGTCTTGATACAGTGTCTAACCTTTGTCTTGTTGATGTCTTGTCTTGTTGATGTCTTGAGGAGTGTCTAACCTTTGTCTTGTTGATGTCTTGTTGCAGTGTCTAACCTTCATAACGGTATCAGGCTGGTGGACAGCGAGGGCTTGACATGCATCACATCTTTCTGCTTTCCTTCGGCTGCGGCGTCTGTTCAGTGTCTCGCCTGGGTTCCATCTGCACCAGGCGTGTTCATCACTGGAGGTGAGCAACATGTAGGCTTAATATCTGTGTATGGACTAGGTCTATTCTAGCAACATGTAGGCTCAATATCTGTGTATGGACTAGGTCTATTTTGCAACATGTAGGCTTAATATCTGTGTATGGACTAGGTCTATTCTAGCAACATGTAGGCTCAATATCTGTGTATGGACTAGGAATGGACATTCAAATATGAACATTGGTAGTACCTGTGTCTATTTTAGAACAGACCGATCAATATCAGCTTAGTTATCTAAATGGTGGATTAATTGCATTAAAGGTTCATTGGCCTTGTTTAGACAAGCGTTTTGAATCTCTCTTCAAATCACAAATTGAAAACAGTTGTGAGATCGCGATGAAAAGAGAGATGTGGAAGTGCGCCTCGGAAAGAATGAATGACGTGCTCGACATTACAATTTTACTTGCCATCCTCTGTAGCGAGTGAAGCTGTAATTCTTAAATGTAAAAGTTTACAACTTTTAAAATAATTTTAAATATGATTTACTACACATACATGAATGTATGGGTAATGCCAATGTGCAAGTTGCTCTTTAATGGTTCAATGTACTTTTCCATCTGATCCTGTTTGGAACAGACTCTCAGGTTGGGGTACTAAGGATATGGAACGTCTCCCGCTCTACCCCTCTGGATAACATTAAACTGAAGAAGACAGGATTTCATGCCTTGCATGTCCTCAACTCACCTCCTGCCAAGAAAGGTAATATCTGAAACCAAAAATGTAAGTACATGAGTCAGTCCTGGGGAACCCTTGCAGAAAACAATTGTCAGATTGTTCAGATTGTTATCCAAAGTATTACAACAATGCAATCACATAATCACATAAGCACAGACAGATACTAGTAGGAGGTGGGGGGTGTGTAAGCCAGTATAAGTGCAGATAGTTACTAGTAGTACAAGAGTGGGGTGTGTGTAAACAAGTATAAGTGCAGATAGTTACTAGTAGGAGGTGGTGGGCAGGTTTCAAATCTAATTGGTATGTCTTTGTGTTTTTCCCTTATGTTTTCCTGATTATGGATACTATATATTATAACATACTAATATAGAATATAGACTTATATTACATTTCTCATGTTTATTTCTCCAGTTGTCCTGTTCAGAAATAGAGAGAAACTCCCACCCAGTTGTCAGGATTGCCCACTTTACAATACCATCTGTATTTCTAAAAACATTATCCATTATATTGACCTATTCTGTCCATATGCAAGTCTGAATCAGTATATATTTAGTATACAGCTAATATAGTAATAATATAATTAATTTACAAAGCGGTTCACTCAAGCTATATGTAAATAACTGGTTTGCTGTTTATATTTTAAAAAGTCATCATGGGCACTGACCTAATAGGAGGAGAGAGCCAATGGTGAATGTGAATTGTGGCTTAAGTCATCTTGCTTGGGAAACTAATTAATTCAAATGATTTACCCACTGAGTTAGCTATTCACTTGATATTGTTATCAGTGTTGTAGTCGAGTCACTATGCCTCGAGTCCGAGTCCAGGCTCGAGTCTCCAGTGTACGAGTCCAAGTCAAGTCCAAGTCATAAAAAACAAAATCCGAGTCGAGTCCACTACTCATACGAGTCAAGTCCGAGTTGATCCACATCGAGTCCGAGTCGAGTCCGAGTCAGCACTAAAGTAAGCATACATGTTGTTACACTTAAAAAAAACATAACTGTTGTGCCACAGCTCATAGGCGTCCTAATGACGGCAGCTATGAACTTCATGTATTTTATGTTTTTAACTCACTCTAGTGCTCATAACTACTGTCCTGTCCTCTTAATAATAACTCAGAAATGCAACTCTAACGTGAAACGTTTGCTTTATTTGCACATACTAAGCCATGTCTTATGAATAACTTATGCTATTCATAAGACATGGTTATGAGCCACGGCGGGTCCGCGATCCACCTCTGTAGCGGATCCAACGTGGCATGCAAGTGGACCCGATACGGTCCGTTTCGCGGATCTGTTCCGAAAGCCGCGATACCACCGCGGCGGAGTCCTTTTGCTGTGTGGGTTATTTACGTAGTTACGTAATTACGTTACGTTAGTTACGTTATTAACTTAGTTACGTGTGATGTATGACATGAAGCAGTAACATTCCCTTGCACTAATCATATACCAAATTATAGAATAATGGCATATTACAATTATAGCCTAATGACATTAAAAAAAAGGCGAGTCCTCGTCTTAATTCTCGAGTCCCTAATGCACGAGTCCGAGTCAAGTTCGAGTCATTCGGTGCTCGAGTCCAAGTCAAGTCACGAGTCTCTAAATTTAGCTCACGAGTTGGACTCAAGTCCGAGTCCCAGACTCGAGTACTACAACACTGATTGTTACCTACCACAGATCATTTGAACCATATTTGACTTTAGTATCATATTATCATTAAATCCATCATCACCCTACATCACTGTACCCCTCTCCATAGCCCTGGGATCCAGTTCTCCCAATAAGAGTCAGTACACCAGCTCCACAAGTGAAGCAGTGCCCCCTCCAACTCTGTCCCAGAACCACTCCTTCTCCCTGCCCCCCGGACACGCTGTGTGCTGCTTTATGGATGGAGGAGTCGGACTCTACGACATGGGAGCCAAGAAATGGGACTTTCTAAGGGACCTGGTATATTAAAATAGCTACCAGTAGGAAGTGTTAACATAATAGAAAAATATTGAATCTGCGTAGTTGCACACCCAGTGCGTTGGCAAAATGTGGAATGGTTTTGACTATTTACTTTCATCGGTAATTAGCATATGCAATTATGCATGGTATCATCTGGCATGCTATTACTGGTTTTTGCTGCGTCAAAACTGCTTGAGAGAATGAATACAGGGTTTGAACTGTTTATGATAATATAATAATACCTCTTACAATGTATTGTGTTACGATTTATAAGGCAATGGCATTTTGATAGATACCGCTCATAGTTCATTGTCTATATCTACTCTACATCTTTTAATTTCTTTCAGGGCCATGTGGAGACCATCTTTGACTGCAAATTTAAACCAGATGATCCTACCCTCTTGGCCACAGCTAGTTTTGATGGGACTATTAAAGTTTGGGATACCAACACACTCACAGCCGTCTACACCTCACCTGGCAATGAAGGAGTTGTCTATTCTCTCTCCTGGGCCCCTGGTAGAATGATACCACACACACACACACACACACACACACCTACAAAGTGGAATAGATTTATCTGTCTTTCATGATATAAATCTAGACGATAAAACACAATCATGAAGCCATATCATTTTGGTGTATTACCCTGCCAATATGATTAAGAAAAGAATATTGGCGCCTTCATGTTTAGGGTATCTATTCCCAGCATATGTGGACAGGTGTGTGTGTGTTCTGTTGAAGGAGATCTGAACTGCATTGCGGGCGCCACGTCCCGTAATGGAGCGTTCATCTGGGATGTGAAGAAAGGAAAGATGATCACCCGCTTTAATGAGGTGGGCTCCACTGGCATTAGAAGCATAGTGAACTGTTGGAGCGTCCTTATGCATCAAAGGCAATACATGTGTTTCTAATTGGTACATTGTTGCTGTTTTCTTTGTGGTTCAGCATGGTAAGAATGGCATCTTCTGTATATCGTGGAGCCACAAGGACTCCAAGAGGATCGCCACCTGTAGTGGGGATGGGTTCTGGTCAGTACCTCATGTGCTTCTTTAGGAGTCTTGCATTGCAACACTTTGAAAGTATTTACAATGCGGTTTTCTTGTAATAAATACTTACATTACATACATGTTGTGTATGAAGAGTGTACTGTGCGTGTGGGTTTGAACATGGTGTTTTTAACCAGTATCATCCGGACCATCGATGGGAAAGTCCTCCACAAGTACAAACACCCTGCTGCTGTCTTTGGTTGTGACTGGAGCCAGAACAACAAGTAAGACCTTGGAACTACAAAACTAATGTTTTACTCAACCATTCCTCTTGCTGTCTTTCTTTGTCCATATTCCATCTCTCCCTCATTGTTAAGATAGCTGTATTTTAGTCCTATTTATTTACATTTCAAGAGAAATTCTCACTTCAGACATCAGTGCAACACTAGTAAATTGCACACACATTATGAGTGGTGTCAAAACACACCAAGTATTTAAAAATCTTTTAAATGCATTTTTTTAAATAGACATTCAGTTTCCATTCTATAATTTAAAAAATAAATAAATAAATACATCTGGTTTGACCACTCCCCCCACCCCCCCCCCTCTCTCTCTCTCTCTCTCTCTCTCTCTCTCTCTCTCTCCCTCTCTCTCTCTGTCTTCATAGGGATATGATAGCAACAGGCTGTGAGGACAAAAACGTGCGTGTATACTACCTGGCCACTAGCTCTGAGCAGCCTCTGAAGGTGTTCACTGGACACCTAGCTAAGGTGTTTCATGTACGCTGGTCCCCGCTGAGAGAGGGAATACTCTGCTCTGGATCTGACGACGGGTAAGGGAGACACTTTGTGGAAGGGAACAAGTATATATGTTGAAGAATATAGTACTTTGCTTTGCAGAGGAAGTATTTCTCAAAATAAGAAAAATGCTCAGGCTCTGGTTGTTAAGTCAATCTGTAGCCTTTATCTGACCTATATGTGTCAAAAAGATATTGATTATATTTGTCTCTTCTACCACCCCCCCCGTCTCTTCTATCGTCCTACCGTCCTTTACTGTCCCTTACTGTGCAGCACTGTGCGGATCTGGGACTACACCCAGGATGCCTGCATCAATGTGCTGAGTGGTCACACCGCCCCGGTCAGGGGTCTGCTGTGGAACACAGAGGTCCCCTACCTTCTTACCTCAGGTACCAACGCTGGACAATAACACCATGTGAATACTGAGGGGGAGGAGTGATGTCATCATCCTCCTGCACATGTATCATACTTCAGGTTCCTGGGACTATACGATCCGAGTGTGGGACACCAGGGATGGGACATGCCTGGACACTGTGTACGACCATGGAGCGGATGTTTACGGTAAGCGCAGTAGGGACTTGTTTTGTATGTCGTATGAGTGGAAGCCATTTTGTATTGACAACAAAGAAACAAACAAAAAATATGTCGGAAACAAAAGAATACTTTGGTCCAACATTGACAAAATCACAACACATAAGATAGCGACCATCATCACAGCCACCTCTCTTTCGTGACACCTTTTTAGGGTTAACGTGTCACCCGAGCCGCCCGTTCACCATGGCCAGCTGCAGCCGGGACAGCACAGTGAGGCTGTGGTCCCTCACGCCTCTCATCTCCCCGCTGCTCCTCAACATCCTCAGCGAGCAGCCCTGGGACCGCATCATGGGGAACACTGGTGAGCCTGGCTGGGTGGGGACAGGAAGGAAGTCTTACTGCCTCTACTTTTGTTCCTGTGTTCTGGTCTGTTTTATTTTAAAGTGGGTATGTTCCTATATGAGTATATTCATTGATATTAAAGTCAATTGTAGAATTTTTTTCACATTAAATGCAACTTTGAGAGTTCAACGTCAATTCAAATAAGGTCAATATATCTCGGTGCATGGATAAATGGTCAGGTAGTATTATAAATTAGATCAATTGCAAATGCATAGTGTCACTTTTTTAGTGTTTCAAAATAGTAGTTCTACAATAGTTTCTAATCTACATAGAAAACTATAGTATGGTAGTTTTCTGTGCAGATTAATCTGAATGCACTGGCATGTACTTTTTAGTACATGCTTTCATTCCAATGCCGTGATCACCCAGGTGTGTTTCCTCTTCAGACTCACAGATGTGTGTTGTTGTGTAGTTTCACTTTAAGGATGTGAAAGTTAATTTCTGTCACACAGACAGAGCCATGGTTCCTGGCTCACCTCCACTCCTCTGTGGGAAAGTGTCCCGGGACATCAAGCAAGAGTTAGACAAACTCACCTCAGATGCAAGAGTGAAGAAGCTCCGTTGGTTCTCTGACTGTTTCTCGGTAAGTGCACTAATGTTGCATAATCAAATCAAATTTGTAAAGCGTATTTCGTGCAAACAGAAATAAAAAGTGCTTAAAGGATAACTTCAGGATTTTTCCACCTTGACCCTATTTTCTGATCATTTTGGGACCCAGGGATTAATAATTAGTCCAGTATTGAGTGAGAAAATCAGTTAGTAAAGCTATAGGGGCAAAGGTCAATGTCTGTCCTCTAAAAGTGCTTGTTTCGCCACTAACAGGCTGAGATTGTTATTATAAGTGTCAGACAACATTATGAAATATGAATGCCCCTGTAGCTTAACATTGCTGCCACGGCTGACAGCTGCAGCCCTCTCACGCAATACTGGACCAATTTCAAAAATTGTTGTCTGCATTCGTCCCTGAGACCCTAATGATGGGAAAATAAGGTCCAGGTTGAAAAATCCTGATGTTATTCTTTCAGTGAGACAACACAACAAGAAGAGTGTGTGTGTGTGTGTGTGTGTGTGTGTCAGGGGCAGTGTTGGCACCTGAAGGTTAGAGAAGCAGGTTTGTAACCAGAAGGTCGCCAGTTCGTTCCCCGGACTGGCAGAACAATTCTGGGTGGGGGAAGTAAATTAATAAGACTCTCCTCTCCCTCCCCCCACCATTGGAAGTGCCCCTTTAGCAAGTCACCTAACCCCCAACAGCGGCTCAATGGCCAACAGTAGAAGGCTGTGGTTGTATTGGGCAGTTCCAAGGTGTGAATGTTGTGGAACTGTGTGAAGCAGGGTTTTGAAAAAAAGCATCTGTGCTCAGCAAACCTACCCTAGGTGAATAAATCTGATGAATACTGAATCAGATTAATTCATACACTAATTATAGTCCCACCCATTAATTTCTAATGACCGGGACATTAGAACCTTATGACAATCAGATTAAATTAACTACATTTTTTCAGAGAAAACTTGTAAATCAGTCAAATTTGACAGCAGGAATATATAAACATCAGAATCACAGAGATACATTTGAGCAAACGACACAAAGCGGAAACACCAAGGGAAACAAATTAGTTTAAAAGAACAATAGAATCTGAGACACAATGATACATTTGAAAGGTAGGATTAAACAAGGAAAATGAGTCTACAGTTTATATCAATGTATAAGGAACAGTTGGAACAGTTGGTTACGGTTATTAATGTGTTTATTTGTTCATGCGTTGGCAGCCTCCGGGTGGCAGCAATAACCTGTGGGACTTGGTCTCGGTCATCAATGGACAAGACGACTCGCTGCTGCCTCCCAGTTACAGCAAGGGAGTCATGCACATGAAGCACCTGCTGAGATTTAAAACAGTAAGTCCGTCTCATTTGCCGCAAATCAATTGCTGTTTCATGTTCTTGATAGTAATGTAGTAATAATGTATTTTTTCAGGGCGAGAAAGTTTGTTTTTTATTTTTTATAATAATTTATTTTTGTATTGTTGATTAAGTCTCATCTGCTCTAAGATAAAAGGAGGTGCATTGCTCTGCGCATAGACAATCAGCCCGTGTCATTCTGTAGGAATAACTTTACTTTAATGACTTTACATCTAATGAAACACATGCGCTCTATTAACACGTGGATTGGTTCTGCATATTAACCTAACCTGTGCAGCACTTTGGTCAACCCTGGTGGTTTTTAAATGTGCTGTATAAATACATTGACGTTACTTTACTTGACTTGTACACACATTAATCAACTAGTTTCCATGTTTTTTCTTCCAGATCTTAATGAATGGACATAGCATCGGTTTTCTTCCCTCTAGACCCCATGCTTGATCAAATCATTTCATAGCAAACTATCAATAAGACAGCACTTGTTATTGTTGTTCTGTGTTCTAGTCAGATGCCCAGGAGTTGACCATAGTCAAAATGTCTAAGTTCGGAGGAGGCATTGGAGCTCCCAGTAAGGAGGAGAGGTTAAAGGAAGCAGCCGACATCCACCTGAGACTGGGGCAGATCCAGCGGTACTGTGAACTAATGGTGGAGCTTGGACAGGTAGGACATGTGTGTGTGTGTGTGTGTGTGTGTGTGTGTGTGTGTGTGTTTGTGTGTGTGTGTGTTTGTGTGTGTGTGTGTGTGGTGGTCGCTAACACTTGAAGGAAAGTATTCACATCCTAGATGTTCTGCTATGTTCTTCTATAGCAACCTGACTATGTTGTTTACTTTATGTTTGAAGTGGGACAAGGCTTTATCAGTCGCTCCAGGAGTTTCAATGAAGTACTGGAAAAAACTTATGCAAAGGTATTACTCCATGTTTTCAACTGTTTACTAACATAATATGGTACACTTATAGTTCCATACATAATACATAGCATCAAAACCATCATAGCATGAATATTCCAAGACATACTGTACAGTAGTGGCAAATACAAGTAAAAACACAATCAATTGAAAAGCTGTTATGTTTCAATATCAATAATATATTAGGGCTGCAACAATTAGTCGTATAATCGATTAGTCTATCGACCGAAAATAATCGAATCAAATTTTTATTATCAATTAGTCTTTTAGGTCATTTATCAAGTAAAAATACCAAACATTTGCTGCTTGATACTTCGGAAATTCAAATGTTTGGATCATTGTAAACTGAACGTTTTTCTTGGCTGCTTGTCAGATAAAGCAAGCAAATTTAAGACATCACTTTGGACTCACACACACACAAACACACACACACACACACACACACACATATATAGGTTTTAATATGCATTTGATAATATTCTTAAAGGGTCTTAGTCCGCTAAAGTAACAGGAATGAATTGAACTGTGTTCTTTCCCATAGGAGAGCGGACCAGCTAATGGCTGAGGACAATGACGATGCCATCCCATACTGCATTGCTACAGGAGATGTCAAAAAACTGGTCAATTTCTTCAGTGGCAGAGGACAACTGAAAGAAGCGCTGCTAGTAGCACAGGTATAGAGATGGACAAGGTCCAATTGGCTGTGGATATGTTGTGATGCTAAACAATCAACACATACAAACATTCATGGACAGTGAATGTCCATGAATGTTTGTAAGTTTGTATATATATATATATATATATATATATATATATATATATATATATATATATATATATATATATACACACTACTACTAAAATTGACCAGTAATAATCAAGTTGTTAATGTATACTTTTGTTGAAGAGTTGTCTGGTAAGATGTTTGTTCCTAGGGAGCTTGCGAGGGGAACCTCCATGCACCTCAGAGCTCAGTCAACAACCATAGCAATGCTGTGGACAACAGACAGCAATACCAGAGGTATGCATTCCCCTTCTCAAAATGCACCAGTACATGTACTTTTTCTACTGCAGCTATTTACTCCATTAAAAAAATATTTGAACTAGAAGGTTCAAACACACACACACACACACACACTATGGGAATATCTTGTGCAACCGCCTGAAAATAAACAATTATTATTAAAGTTAGCGATAACTACATATTACAAATGATAGAACGGCAAAGCAGACAGGGCTGGTAGGTGAGCAGGCAGGCAGGCAGGCAGGCAGGCAGGGAACAGGAAGCGGTATTGAAAACCTTCTCACAAAAGGGTCAAGAGCTCGACTGACGTGTATTGACAACAAACGATCTGACGATGAGTGGATGGGAAGCCGGGATTTAAATACTGTAAGGTGATGATGATGAACCGCAGGTGTGTAGACTGAGCAGGTGCAGTAGGTGGAGCTCACAACCACAGACAGACAGAGACAGACAGGGAACAGAGAGACTGGGCGTGACAACAACTCAAGCCACTAGAGGATGCTAATGGGAAAACTTGGATAGTGCGGGTTTAAGCTTGGCCAGCATGGCCAGTCCCTTAAGTGAAATTTGAAAGGAATTGGATGTGCTGCAATTGCAGTTTAGGCTAATTTCAGTTTGGTTCTAGTCTCCTCCACAGAGTGTGTACAGAGCTGGCCGAATGGTACTTCCAAGACGGCTGTTGTGTCCTTGCAGCGTGCTGTCATCTTGCTGTAGACAACATTGAGGTATGCATATATTTATATTGAATTAAATGTATTAGCATTATGTGATTACTATTGTTTTAATAATGAACAGGACAGATATGGATGGACTGACAGAGAACATAGCCAGAAATGGAAATAAGATTTGCTAGCTGACTCCAATCTTGCAAAGTGATTATTTATTGTTTGTGTATATGTGTTCTTTCTCTGATATTTCCAGTTAGCTCTGTCCAGTCTTATTCGTGGTAATGAGTTGGAGCTGGCTGTATGCGTGGGTGACGTCCTCGGGGAAGCAGCTAAAAAAAGCACAGCTTACTGTCTGGAACTTTTAGCCAGAAAGTACATGACTGCACGTACCTGGTAAGGTACACATTACACTATAGTTTCTACTTACATTTTGCAGAACTGTATTGCCGATTCCCCACATATACTTTTACAGCACACAAATTGCAAATATTATTTTAATATGCAGGAATGAATAACTAAATACATTTACACATTTATTTTCCAACCTTATTTATTTCTGTTTATCTCCTTGCCTGGAAGAAATTGTGGAAGGCAGGATTGTTCTGAATGTGTCTCTCATGTTTTTTTAGCTATGGACAATTTATTACGAAAATGTATTGGTCATTTTTGGTAATGTTTTTTATAATGTATTATTAAAAAAAAGAACATAAATATTAATCTCTCCCTCCCTACAAGTGTGGGGTGGTAAGGACTCAATCAAATGAATGTCAAGAGTGATTTATTAAAACTCTAAAAATTCAAAAAACAGCAATCAGTATCGTATTCAATTCAATTCAATTCAATTTTATTTGTATAGCGCCAATTCATAACAGAAGTTATCTCAGGGCACTTTTCAAATGGAGCAGGTCTAGACCAAACTCCTAATAACAGTATCCAGACAAAGGTAAAAATCCTCAAAATCACCAGATCCAAATCGGCAGGCAAAGAACGGAAGGCAGGGGTCCAAACCAATCATTTAGAAACTCACAAGGTATGCTGGCAACTGGCAAAGAGCACATGAAATGGTGGAGTAGCAGAGAGATAACGAGTTGATGCTAGCTAAGGCTTCTTGAGTTATTTGAAGCCTCCTTGGAGAAGTAGGCGGGGCGAGGAAACACTGTAAACAAAACAACACGCACTCACACAAACACTCCTGACACTCACCCGCTTTTTGTATCTGTTTTTTATATCCAGGGAGCTTTCAGCCAACCTGCTCCACATGATTCCTGACAACGAGCTCCTTTTGTCCAAATTATGTGCATTTTACCCTGGCAACCCTGTGGAAAATAACAGTTTACATGAGAGGGTAAGTTCACAAACTTTTGCTGTTGAACCATCTACATTAGTATAATTGTTTTTTAAATCAAATAGGATATTTTTATATTTGAAATTGTTGTTCCAGTGTGGTCTCCCGCTTTTGGAAGACTGCAAGAGCCTGGCAGAGGAAAGCATGTCTGAGGGACAGTTGTTTTCAGCTGTTAAATTCTACCTGCTCAGCGATGAACCTGAGAACGCCCTGTCCATAGGTTTACAGCATGTCAAAGGTGCGTACATACAAATCTGAACATGTTGGCTTTGTGTTCATAATAAAAATTAAATCAATGTTTGTACATGTATGAACAGTCAACAAATCTTGCAGTTTTATGCTCTGCCTCCACAGAACAATTGAGTGGATCGGATTGGACAGTGGATAGTGTCCATCCAATCCTGGACCTGCTAAGTTACATCAGAACAGATCGCCTCGTCATGGTCAAGATGACTGAGTAAATGCAATAAAAACAAATTAGTAGTAGTAGTAGTAAAAGACAGTAGTATTATAATAGACCTGGACAGTGTGGTTACACTCCAATTCCCCCCATGGTAAACCCTGATTGCGAATTCTTCTATCAGTAATTACGGCCAAACCATATTGCATAGGTTCATAATCGTTGACCAGGGAAGAGATTATTATTTTACTGTTACAACCAGTAAATGTTTTACCTTATTTGCTGAGAATATGTACTTTATATCGTAACTTTTGCACGTTTCCATGACATCAACTACACTACCCATGAGCCTTGGTGATTCTCGACCAATCACAAGAGAGCATAACAACTGACGTTCATTCAGTTACCACAGCAATAGCAACTTTGCTACTGTGGAAAAGCAATACAAAGCCAAACAGATGTGGATACCGAAACGGTTTAGTTACAGTCCGGTACAAAACATTGCACCCTCGCTAGCTATTTTACTTTGTACAATCAACAATAAAAAAATTACTTTTGTAGAAACCACTAGACTCAGCCTTATACTCTCGGATTGAGTTGAACTGCACAATGGGAATAGTTCTGTCAGAAATCACCCATGTCATAGATTTAACCATTTATTGCATGAAATGGTCATACACTTTTGTTAGTAATGGTATGGTTACACTTTTTTAGGGTGCTCCCTGCTGTAGGATTTAAAGCATGACATAGAGATACAGCATAACAACATTTGATATACAGCATAACAAGGAGCACTAGACAATCCCCCTTGGGGTACATCAGATATCTCAACCCATTGTGTAAGTTACATAATGGAAGGTCTTAAATTGACCGCCTATCAGTGTACGTGCATTTGATTGGACCGTATGTTTGAGTTTGGTGTGATAAGGTACACAAGGTCTTGTATCCATTCATTTTCTTTAGTTTTTCCTAGTTTTAAAATTTAAAAACTAATTGAATTACACTTCACTATGTCAAATAACCAGCTGAATAAGTAGAACCGTACAAACCAAGCTTTCTTGGAAAAACCTCATTGTAAATCCCATAGGGAAATGCATCGGGAACTGAGAGGGTCTCGGAGTGACAATGTGAGTGCCAAGGTCTATAATCACCACAATATCAAGAATAATAAGAATAATAAGAGATATTCTGATTATTTTTAATACTATTTTAAATGAACAAGAGGCACATTGAAAGTTGGTTTGAGAGAGAATATTACTTCCTGCCTCTTTTCACATTTGTATGTGTGTGTGTGTGTGTGTGTGTGATTAGGGCCCGTAGTGAGCTGCTGATACTCTGTGGCTACATCGGAGCTCTGCTGGCCATCAGAAGGCAATACTCCAGCATTGTCTCTGCCCTATATGAATACACCAGGTGTGTACCTGCAGTTCACTTTTCCATTGCTACTGCAAGCATTAACAAGTAATTTATACAGAACACTTATTCTAATTTTATTTGACTAAAGTGAGATATTAATTGTGTATTTGACAGCATGAAGTTGAAAAAAATCAATTTTCAAATGAAATTCGTAAAGCTGCCCTTTGCCAACATGAGATTTAGAATGAGAATTGAGTATTCACCCGGGCCATGGTATAATTCCTATTATTCCATGGCCCGGATGAATTCTGATTGGCTGGAGAGGTGTGGATTATTTTTTGATAACATGCACGGCTATGACGTGATCGTCTTATCACCGGTCTAATAATTAATAACTGTCAACTTGGACAGGACTCGGGGGGGGGGGACTACGTTTAGAAAGCTTCCCCGTTGCCATGTCATTACTAAGATCATCTCTATTTGTGTCGCTTATAACATAAGTTAGAATTGATAAAGTTATAATAACTTTCCTAACATTTACTCAAACTGCCCATTGCTGTAATAAGTCAGAGGCTGTGTTTCCTCCATGAATCAGTCAGCTGTTGAAGCGGAGGGAGGTGTGTGTCCCACTGAGAATAGAGCAGCTGTCGGCAGAGCTGGACGCCTGGAGGACCTGCGCATACACAAACAGCAGGTAGCACACAAACAACAAATCACTATGAGACGTGTGTTATTTTTCTTTTGGATGAATGTTGAAGTTGTGAAGTGAAGTGAACTATTGCTTCTAATAATCCTATCAGACTTTTCTTCATCATATTCTTCCATGATTCTAAAAACGCAGTTATGGTTGAACTGGGCTGTGTTTATGTTGCTCCCAGCAGCCCTCCATCGGAGGATCAGAGACAGGAGTTCAAATGCCTAGACAACAGAATATGTCCAACTGAGTTAGGTAATACTATACCTCATATTTATTATGTTTCATTCATCAACTGAGTTAGGTAATACTATACCTCATATGTATTATGTTTCATTCATTCAACTGAGTTAGGTAATACTATACCTCATATTTATAATTTAATTAATTAAAGTGCACTACGTATCACTACTTGTAGTAGCTGGGGGTCGATCATAATTATCTCCTGATATTACATTTAATTATGAGATGAAATTAGATAATAATAATAATAATAATAATAATAATAATAATAGTAATTATTATTATTATTATTATTAAAAATACATCTGTATTCTGTTAATTCCTTATGTTTCCAGCCTCTGTAGCTCTGCTTGGTCCTGACTATGTGACTGGTTCCAGTCTCCCCAGCCACTCTGATGTCCAGCTGTCCTGCTTCACAGGACACACAATACAGGTTTGTGTGTGTGTGTGTGTGTGTGTGTGTGTGTGTGTGTGTGCGTGTGTATGGGGGGTGAAAAGGGTCATGGTGTGCTAGCCACACGTACGTACGTTTGTGTGGTTTTTTACTTAAAGTCCCACATGAATGTACGTACGGACGTCTGCGTGTGATGAGTTTAACTCAGCCATGCAGACCGCACGTTCGTGCGCACGTGTGACTCCTAAACACGCACGTGAGTGTGTACGTACATCTGCGTGCGCATTCCTTATGGGGGGGGGGTGAGAAGGGTCTCTGAGAAGGGGGACTAGTCACACGTACGTACGTTTGTGTGACTATTTAGTACAAATCAGTAAACTATTTAGTAAAAATCAGCCATGCAGCCAATGACAATACAGCTAAAACAAAAAACGATCAATATTGGACTAATATTATTAGCCTATCATTATGAATAGGCCTATTATTATCCTAGTTTCAATGATTGATTACCTGGAAAGGTCTATCTAGTCCATTTAAGACTACATAAATGACGAAAACAGATAAAACAAAATGACGAAAAGAGATAAAAGCGCACGAACGTGCGGTCTGCATGGCTGAGTTAAACTCATCACACACAGACGTACGTATGTACATTCATGTGGGACTTTAAGTAAAAAACCACACAAACGTACGTACGTGTGTCTAGTCCCCCGTGACCCTTCTCACCCCCATAGCGTGTGTGTGTGCGTGTGGGTGCATGCATGTGTGTTTGTGTGCATGTGTGCATGTTTATTCTGCTACATAAGTGCTTTTATTAGCACTTTGTTGAGAAGAGGAATTGATTTTATATTCATGCATTTGTTTTCCATGCAGGGCCCAGTGTTCTTGCTGGAAGACGGTAAATCAGCCATCTCTCTTAATGATGCACTAATGTGGGCTAAAGTCAACCCCTTCTCCCCACTGGGAACAGGCGTCCGCATCAACCCTTTCTAATGTGCGAACACAAGACACCTGCGGCGACACACACAAGGCATGACACATTGTGGACAGATGGAGATGAATATAGCGTTATGGCTGGGAGTCTGCGTTCACACATTTCATCCAATTTAGCTACATATCTGTTTGCCCAGACGTATGTTTGACATTTGGGTATGTAGGATTCAGGAGAACAATATTTGGTCCAAGTTATTTGACTTCCTATCTACTGGAAGACTCCATTGTTGTCTAAAAGCACATGTTAAGTCACAGAGCCTTCCTGTCACTTTGGTCCGCCGAAACCATTGCATGTCATCTGAACTTGATAGTTTCGTAAGGTTTCATAAACATTTGTTTCTGAGCAACTAAAGCAGCCACAGACCTTGAACAAAACCTAGGATGAATAGGGAGCTTGTAATGGTGTACATTTATCGATGAACAAATTCCACATATCTATCAGTAAAGGCCCTCTTAAAGGCCCTCTGCAATTCATTGAAAGTGTCAACATATTATTAATCCTATGTAACTGGGTTTACTTAAGTCCAGTAAAAGTTGTTTTCAGTGTTTGAACTAGCCCTTTAAAAAACAAAACAACAATATGATTGTATTTCTGTGTTGGGAGTAATATTTAGACCATTGAGAGATGTGATGCCAGAGTGGACCCTGGCAGGGAGTTGTGGATGCTTTGTTTAGTCTATGTTAGCCATACATCTTATCAATACAACATCTGTAACCTGTCAGTATATGTGTCAGTTAAATGTCAGTAATAAGAACAATGTTGCCAGATCTTGCTAAAAAAAACAACATATATACAACATGAGCTCAATATACAGGGTTGGTGCCTTAATCTATAAATCGCCCTGTCCTACCCTAAATAAGTAGTGGCATGCATAGTCCTAATCAGGGTTTCGAGTCCCAAAATTGCATACTATCACAAAACAAAACAAATTCAGTGATGAGTACCACCTACAAAGTAAAACAGTCAAATGTATAAGATGTAACGTATGTCATAAGCTTATTTTGATTGTTGCTTGTATTTCATGCAAGCTCTGACAACACAGTCTTGGTTCAAAATCAATGTACATACTTCTGCTCGGTTGCTGGGAGGAGTCTGTTGAGAAGATGTACTCGAAATAAAGTGTAGCCCAGTTTTGGGTAAACTGTAGGATGATTCCCCTCTGAAACATATTGATGTATCTTTGTGTATTGTACATTTATTGAAAAAAGATTGTGAATGTTATTATTGTTAACTACAAAAAAATACCCTTTTTTTAATAAATCATTATATATGATCAACACATTCGTCCAGCCACGGGTTAATAAGCGTGGCATGTTTGTTTTTCATTCTTCCCACAGTTAACTTCCTCTTTTGATTCTTTGTGATAAACTTGAATAGTAATTTGATTGATTGTTGCACCTAACATTTAAGGAAAGGTGCAGTTTTTACATTATTAATATGTGACTATTGGTAAAGTACAACGTACACCATGTCCTATTTTATCCCTTAGTGTTCCACTTTGCCGTGGCTGAACTGGGGTTTCTGTGGACAGTATTACGTCATGCAGAGATATTGTGGCAGCATGTTCAAAAAAGATTTAATTGGAGAGTATGACTTAAAAACGCTGTAGCATCAACCATAAGTATCAGATATTAGTTGCGTCCTCATATGACAACTCAGGGGTTCTGTCCCAGAATCACAAAAAAATGTAGTTTTGCAAAATTGCTACTGCAGAAATCGGTCATTTAGTAAGAGGATACACACATTATTGTCATGCTATCAGCCTCCAACAACCAGAATGCAACTTTGCTGTTGGGGTGTGGCCATAACTTCCGGCTCTGACTAGTATGTATAGCATGAACACTGCTGCTGTTATCTCTGGCCAGTAGTAGCATAGTGAGTAAAAGTTTTGCAATAGCACAGCCACGCCCCCGGTACCGTTTGCCCAAACTTTCTGAAACTTGATATATTTGACATGCTGAACCTTTTTGCCTCATAGACCTATAAGGTGCTCATGAATCTGTGTCATGTCTTGACCATAGGTGGTCTGGGACTTTTGTCAGCATTTCTTCTTTTAAACTGTTTTTGCATTCTCTGATTTGAGCCATTTGGGTTATTTTGTTCACGGCAATGGTTACTTCTTGGGGCACTGCCACCATGCTTGTTTCACAAAGAATTTTTGTCATGGACTTCTCAGGGGAGTGCAAAATTAAGGGGTCACTGGTTTCCTGCCACTCACTTTTCAATGCAGTCTTTATCATGGGCTCTAGATCTTGTGATTCAAAGTTTTCACCTACCATTAAGGTTATGTGTGGTGCGGATTCGGGTACTTTGTACCATTCCGTGATAAACGGGTTGGGGTCAATGCTGTCAGTACCATACAAGGTGGTTATGGGATTAGGGATTGGAATAGCATTCGTAAAAGTAAACCTCATTTGCTAGGGTTAGGAATACAATAGTGTCCGGAAAGTAAACAAATCGGTCGCAGGAGTTGGGAATTGTAATAGCATTCATAAAAGTAGAACTTGTTCGCTGGGACTAGGAATTGGAATTGCTTCCGTAAAAGTAAACCTCGGTCACTAGGGTAAGGGACTGGAATAGCATCGCTGGAGATAAGGATTATAAAAGTTATTAAAAGCGCTAGCAGAAGTAACCTTGTTCGTGAATTAGATAATAAGGCCGAGATTAAAGGTGGGTTATAGTACCGCATATAAGATGATAAATATGTGGTAACGTATATTTGTATATAAAATAGGGCTACAGTCAGATAGGAGAGTGTATAAATGTGTCTATCTCTGTCTGAAAGAGTGGGGGCTGTCTGCGTGAGTAATCTAAAATTAGCACGCGGCTCCCTGCTGCTCAGAGGAGAGTGAGAGAGTGGGAGTTGAGGAGTGTAACAAACAACATATAAAATATATGCGCAAGAGTAGAATTAGGAATAAAAATCTGGACGTGCCAAAGATATAGGCGGGCGGATATTGTATAACTGGTCAACAAAAAAAGGAGCCAAAAAAGAGTGTAATAAAACTGTGTATAAATTGGTCCTACTGGAACTATAGGACAAGAAGCAGAGTCAACAGGTCAGGCGTACGTTCCACTGTGGAGGCCATGCCTGCCGGAGGGGAAAGCAAAAGCTTGACCAACAGGCGCTTAAGCAACTAACATAACCATTAATAACAATTTTGCAGCAACATATAAAGTAAACAAATATACTGGGTGCAGCTGGCATTCCGTTCCCAATTCCCTGGTGTCAAAGGTGTGTCGACATATTGTCACAGATCATAAAGCATCCCAGTCATGAGACATAGATCTAATACATACACTCTTAACCCGAATTAGTTGACTTTACTTGCAAATCGCGTGGAAACCCGTTGCCCTATACCACTTTAGTTTTTACACAAGCTGAAACTAAACATGTTGAGTTGTACTAACATGGAACTCTAACCTTTTACACAAGCTGAAACTAAACATGTTGAGTTGTATTAACATGGAACCTTAAGTTTATTATTTATATTTATTAGTAGTGTGTACTGAAAATCATTAGCTAAAACTAGCAAATATGACTAGTTATTGCTACTCATTATTTATTACAATTACTGTATTTTCCTCTAATTTATTTATTTATTTATTTTTAAATACTGTATCAAACGTTTCAATTAAATTGGATGGAAATAAAAAAAACACCTCTAAATGCTCCAATGAATTTTATTTTTAAGAAAAATGGCAAAACACAGCCAAACTTGTTATGACAAACTGAAAAAGGTCATTTTAAATCATTGAAACAGTTATGTGTGGATGTTGTATGTGCCTGTGTTGTGTGTTGAATGTGTCCGTATCTGTGTTGTATGTGTCTGTGAAGGGTTTATGTGGAGTGTGTGTTGTTGATGGCTGGTTTACAGCCTCACCTGGCCTGAGTCGGACTAATTGGACTCTGGCTGGGTGGGGCTGCACACCTGTGGTGCATGAGCAATCATGGCACCCAGGATAAACCAGCCATCAGCACACACACTCCAGGAGGAGCACCGTCATGACATGTACTATCAGCTCGGCGAATACCAACTGGCCTTCAACTCCAATAAACACCTTTGAATAACATCTATCCGGTTCTGTGTGGACTATCGCAAGGTGAATGAGGTTTCACGGTTTGATGCCTATCCTATGCCCCGGGTGGACGAACTCCTGGATCGCCTGGGCACGGCTCGTTTTTTTACGACGCTGGATTTAACCAAAGGCTACTGGCAGATTCCCTTATCTCCAGAGTCTAAGGAGAAAACGGCCTTCTCCACTCCGTACGGTTTGTACCAATTTGTCACACTTCCGTTTGGATTGTTCGGGGCCCCAGCCACATTTCAACGCCTCATGGACAGAGTGCTGCGTCCACATGCTGCATATGCTGCCGCCTATCTGGATGATGTAATCATCCATAGTGGCACCTGGGCGGAGCATGTGCAGCAGGTGGCTGCGGTGCTCGAGTCACTGAGGCAGGCGGGGCTCACGGCCAATCCAAAGAAGTGTGCAGTTGGACGGAGGGAGGTACGGTATCTGGGGTACCACTTGGGCGGCGGGCAGGTGCGTCCGCAGGTAGATAAGACGGCAGCGATTGCAGCCTGCCCAAAGTCCGGCTGGTTTATCCTGGGTGCCATGATTGCTCATGCACCACAGGTGTGCAGCCCCACCCAGCCAGAGTCCAATTAGTCCGACTCAGGCCAGGTGAGGCTGTAAACCAGCCATCAACAACACACACTCCACATAAACCCTTCACAGTGTCTTTGTGTGTTGTTTGTGTGTTGAGTGTGTGGGTGTTGAATGTGTCACAAATTTACAAGAAAAAAAAGAAAAACATTTACAAAAAAATCACAAATTTAGGAAAAAAGAAAAAAAAACTTCTCTTCTCTGTTTTCAACATGAGCTCTAAAATAAGCTACAAAATGTTCCATTATAGCCTAGATTGATTGTGGAAATCACACTGTGGCTTCTTAACACAGAATATAACGCCATTTCAACTGAAGGCTTGAAAAATGAACTTGTGTCCAAGTAGTAAGCCATCAAAATCCAAAAAATTCACAAGAATCCCCCACTCAAATGGGGTCCGCCCTTTATTACGACAGCCCGTTATTACGACAACCCTCCATTACGACATCCCGTCATTACGACATGCCTCTATTTAGACATGCCCCTAATCCGATCTTTTTTGGTACCGCTATTACGACAATTTGGTACCGCTATTACGACAATTAGGCCTACTACAATTTGGTACCGCTATTACGACAATTAGGCCTACTTTTCATAGAAAGTGCAATAGAATAATAATAATAGTTATTAATATGACAATTAGGCCTACTTTTCATAGAAAGTGCAATAGAATAATATTAATAGTTATTAATATAGAATAAATGTAGGCCTACCTCTATCATCCCGCCCGCATCCGATCTTTTTTGGTACCGCTATTACGACAATTAGGCCTACTTTTCATAGAAAGTGCAATAGAATAATAATAATAATAGTTATTAATATAGAATAAATGTAGGCCTACCTCTATCATCCCGCCCGCACCCGCAATGAGCTTCCATTTGCATCGCGAGTGCAGACCTCTACTCCAAACAATGTTTTTCACAATAATTGATATCGGCACACATTTCAGTCAAAAACTAGGTGATTTTGAACCGGCCATGTGAATAAATGTTAGGCCTACACATTATGTAAAAGACAGGGAGCTCTCCTCATTTTTATTCAGCTCTCAGGGGGAAAAGGTTGAAACTCCATGCATCAAACAAACTCTGTGCGTGCAGGCCAGCAGTCTACTTAAAAATATATAAGAAGAAGCACGAATAAAGCTCTAGGACCTGAAATTTGGACTTGTTCGTTAGAAATCAATTTAATTAGAATTATGGACTGGCTTTGAATGAAGTTTAATCGGACTTTAAGTTGATTGAACAAAGTTTCAAGGTGTAGGCCTACCTTTTTTGCGCTGTGGAAGCCTAATTTAAGAACGGCGAAATAATATTTTTTGAAAAGGATACTCTGATTTTGTTATGAAGATTGTTGCTTTTGGATTTGATATGGATAGGCTAGTCCTATATATTACCAACTAGGGGCAGCCTCGAAGTTGGATGATTGGCTCTTTTTAGAAATTGTTTTCCCATGTATTTGTCACACCCATGCATAAGCCATGTATGCTAAGTCCAGAACATATGGGTATAATCACATTAATTAATTAATTTAAAGTACAATGATAATGACAAATATTAATGGCCTCATGTCGGAATGGCAGGACGTTTGAAAAAAAGTAAAGTGCCGCTACTCAGACAATGGGGAAAAAAAATTGTCGCAGTAGTGGGACGCTTGGAAAATAATATTAATGCCGCCACTCCGACCACTAGACGTCAATGTCTAAGTAGCGGCATGTCGGAATAGCGGCATGTAACCCACTCAAATATCTAATTCCATCTACATACACTGATGATGCAACAAGAACTGAAACAATTATGTCTTGTGTCTTTCTGCTACAATAACAATTTTAACAACAATTTTAATTGTCACACAAGTCACATCCTTCAGCACGCTTCCTACAGCATTTAAGTGTGTGTCAGTGTTGTTTGTGTGTGTGTCTGCGTTTTATGTGTGTCTGTTTGTCAGCTTGTTTTACAGAAAATAAAAAGGTTTACCCCACAGGTCATAAAGTGTTTTTGCTGGTGTGGCAAAAAAAAAAGAAGTAATCAACAGCTTCTTACAGTAGACTTGACATCTCTTTATATTGCAAGCTGATTTTTCAAAGTCAGTAGCTTTGGCTTTAGGTCAGTGTGGCCCAACGAGAGCAATACCTGTTGGATGAACTGAAATGTGAGCTTCATAGTCTTGGGGTAGTTAAGATGGAGTGCATATGTGAGTCCAAACAGAATGCACATTGCTTTTGGCAGATCTTGAATGTTGTCCATCACAACTTGTCCCTCAATGATGATTTTCAGCGAGGTTGGACTGAGATGCTGGGAAGATGTGAGCACAGTACCATCACGCTCAATGAGAAGTATCCCAATGTCAAGGTCGTGCAAGGAATCATCATCATCAGAGTCCTTAATAAAGAATAACAGAAGAGCACAATCATTACATTAGATTTCTCATTTGAAAAACAACTTTAATCAATATGAGAGTGTCATGGTGAAAAATAAATAATGGTGAAAACTATAAGAAAGCAAGAGCTTACTTACAAAACCTGCTTTGAAGAAGTTTGTGGGGTCGTCCCCAAGGATGATAGGAAGCCCCCTGAGCACCTTTGTCTGGATCGCAGTTGGCTCTGTAGTCTTTTGGGAATTAAACACAATAACACAAGTTAGATAGCTAAAATGAAAAACAAATAATGATCTATAAGAAAGCTTAACCAACCAAGCAATGTTTGGATTGAATTACACAACTAATCTAACTAACTAATTAACCTATAATGTTTTAAAAGGTAACCCCTTTTCTCACACATAAACTCACAATACTTACACTTCCACAGCATCTTTACACAAGGATCTGGAAACATAGAGAACAAGAAAACTTTTAGCTCAGCAACTCAGCTCAACAATGCCACTGTTAAATACAATAAGGTAATAGAACCGAATCGAGGTCAGTGTTACAGGGAAAACCGGTATGTAAACAAGCCTGTGTGTGAGAGTGAGTGAGCGGGAAAAAGAGAGTGGCCAAGGAGCAGTCAAGTGTCCACAACATAAACACCTCCACAGCGCCTGCTACACTCCTTTACCCTGACAGCGGTTGAACCGCTTTTCTACTGAGTAAAATGTAAAAAAATTAAAATAAAATTATGTAAAAATAAACGTAAAATTACGGAAACATGAATGATACCATAGACATAATGATACAGTCGCTCAAACTTGCCAGTGTGTGAGCAGTCCTCAGACTGTTTGTCACGTTATTTATGTGGGTGCACGGGGGGTGGTGTTCTTCCTCCCCCGTGTCTCTGTTGGCATGGGGTTTGTTCCTGTATTTGCTCCACAGGCACGGGGATTTAGACAGGTGCGGGGCGTGGCTAGCTGGGCTGGGCACCGCAACGAGGCACACCTGGACCTCATGATCATCACGCACCTCTTCTTAAGCCTGGCGGGGACTTCTCGTCGGCGCCAGATTATTCCGTCTTATTCGGTACCTTGGCTGACGAGTTAAAATCGAACATTGATACTCTGACCTGATTTTTTGTTATCACTAACGTTAGTGTGGTCTTTTCGCCGGTAGCCTATTCCTCGCCATCGGATAACTACCGGACCGCAGCATTCTCCAGTGCCTCCGCCAGCTACGCCTACCCGCTCCTGTCTTCGCCTGCCTCGCTGGATATCTTTTGAGTTCTTTTTGACAATAAACATTGGATTGTCCGAACTGCCTCCGTCTCTGCATCCGGGGTCCAAACTAACATTACCGAGCTCCTAACAGAATAATCTGGCCAACATGGACCCCGCGGAATCAGAGAAGGTTCGGCAGGCGCTCACCTCGCAGGGCACGAGGATTGGTCAACATGACGCCTCGTTACAGGAGTTTTCTGAGGCTCTTCGAGGTCTCTCCGCCGGCATGTCAGAGCTGGGAGCCCGTATGGAGCAGATTTGTTCCCAGGTCTCCCAGGTCTAGCTGCTCCCGTCTTGCGCCATGGACCGGCAGCCTCCTCCGCGTCGGACTTCCCGGCTGCGGCATCCATTTCCTTGCCCAGCCAGCCCCGCAAACCGTTTATTCCTACTCCGGTCAGGTATGCGGGGGAGTTAGGCCGTTGTAGGCAATTTTTACACCAGTGCTCCCTAGTTTTTGAACAGCAGCTGTTGACTTACGCCAGTGACAGGACTAAAACTGCTTTTATTATGAGTCTGTTGTCAGACCAGGCCGCCAACTGGGCCGTAGCGAACTCTATTAATAGACCCACTCTCGCGCTTTCCTACGCCGATTTTGTTTGCAAAATGCGGAGGGTGTTTGACCACCCAGTTCGGGAAAAGGAGGCCAGCAGCCGACTTCTCTCCCTGCGTCAGGGCTCAGCCTCTGTTGCTCAGTTTGCATTAAATTTCCGTATTCTCGCGGCGGAGAGTGGGTGGGATGAGACGGCTTTACAGAGCGTATTTGTGAGGGGATTAACCGACCGTATTAGAGACGAGCTCGCGGTTAGGGACGAGACCAGCTTGTTAGATGAACTCATTGCCTTAGCCACCCGCGTGGACAATCGGTTAAGAGAGAGACTGAGGGAGAGACTCGACCATCCCTACACTCCGTCCGGCGCTGTTGGTTCTGGATCTACCGGTTGGCCGGTCGTCCGGACTAACCCCATGTCTCGTCCTGCTCCCACCGCTTCTTCCACCGATGTAGGACTCGGGCCCGAGCCCATGCAGGTGGGGAGAATGCAGTTGTACTCTGCAGAACGCCGCCGCCGCACTAGGAACAATCTCCGTCTTTACTGTGGGGAGGGGGGTCATTTTCTTGACACATGCCCACAGACAGTAAAAGGGCAGGCTCACCAGCTTCCAGGGGGCCGCTGGTGAGCCAAGTAGCCGGTCCTCCGGCTTCCCCAACGCGGATCCTAGTTCCGGGTCAGTTACTTGGTCTTCAGCATTCCGAGTCCTTTTTTGTTTTTATTGACTCGGGTTCTGATGAAAACTTTATTGACTATGACCTTTGTTCTCAGGCCCAGCTGAGACTGGACTTAATCCCTGAGCCCAAGGAGGTCTTCACCTTGGATGGCCGCCTCTTGGCTCGGGTTACTCACCGGACTACTCCCGTTTCGCTCCTGCTCTCGGGCAACCATCAGGAATCAGTTTTTTTGTTATTCCCTCCCCCACGTCCCCCGTTGTGCTCGGCCTTCCCTGGCTGAGATTGCATAACCCCCCACATTGACTGGTCCACCTTATCCATAGTCAGCTGGAGCACCTTTTGTCACTCTCACTGTCTTCGGTCAGCCACGCCCCCTAGTAAGTGTGCCACTCCTTCTCTCTCACCTGACCCCTTAGACCTCTCTGGAGTTCCCTCCATTTACCATGACCTCCAGGAGGTATTTAGTAGAGATAGGGCTCAGTCCCTGCCCCCTCACCGTCCCTATGACTGCTCTATTGACTTGTTGCCCGGTGCTCCCCTGCCTTCCAGCAAACTGTACAACTTGTCTAAGCCGGAGAGAGAGTCCATGGAGAACTATATTTCCGAGTCGCTGGTGAATGGGTTCATTCGTCCTTCTTCCTCTCCTGTGGGAGCAGGGTTCTTCTTTGTGGAGAAGAAGGACAAATCCCTGCGACCCTGTGTGGACTAACGGGGAATAAACGAAATCACGGTCAAGAACAAGTACCCTCTTCCACTTCTCGACTCTGCCTTCGCCCCTCTTCACCAGGCCACCGTCTTCACTAAGCTGGATCTCCGGAACGCCTCCCATCTGGTTCGCGTCCGGGAGGGGGACGAATGGAAGACAGCGTTCAACACACCACTGGGTCACTTTGAATACCTTGTTATGCCTTTCGGGCTCACTAACGCACCAGCCGTTTTCCAGGCTCTAATCAATGACGTTCTCCGGGATATGTTACACCGATTTGTAGTGGTCTATCTCGATGACATTTTAATTTTTTCTAGGGACCTGACTGGACACAAGCAGCAGGTTCGGCTGGTGCTACGGCGGTTTATGGGAGAACAAGCTGCTCGTCAAGGCTGAGAAGTGTTCCTTCCACACCGACTCGGTCAGTTTCCTGGGCTTCGTGGTGCAGAGGGGTCAACTGCAGGCAGACCCTGAGAAGGTGAGGGCAGTTTCCGAGTGGCCGGTTCCGACCACTCGGAAACAGCTACAAAGGTTCCTGGGATTTGCCAACTTTTATGGAAGGTTCATAAGGGATTATATTCGGGTGGCTGCTCCCCTAACCCAATTAACCTCCCACTAAGGTTCCTTTTGGTTGGTCGCAGGCGGCTCAGTCCGCGTTTCTGCGGCTCAAGAAGTTGTTCTCCTCGGCCCCAGTACTGTGTCATCCCGATCCAGCTATCCAGTTCGTGGTGGAGGTGGATGCCTCCAACTCTGGGGTGGGGGCAGTGCTGTCCCAGCGCTTGGCGCTGGACAACAAATTACACCCGTTCCTTTTTCTCCCGTCGTCTTAGCTCCGCAGAGACTAACTATGACGTTGATAACAGGGAGCTGCTAGCAGTGGTGCTGGCATTGCAGGAGTGGAGGCACTGGTTGGAGGGAGCGGCGCACCCATTTATCGTATGGGACGGACCATCGGAACCTGGCCCTACATTCAGACCGCCCGTAGGCTGAACTCCCGCCAGGCACGTTGGGCTGTCCTTCCTGGGTCGGTTTCGTTTTACCCTCACCTACCGTCCTGGTTCCAAGAACGGCAAGGCCGACGCTCTCTCTCGCCAGTACGACTCCGGTGACGCAGTCGGTGGAGGAAAATATTCTCTCTCCCGCCTGGGAGATAGAGCGGGTGGTGCTGGACGCCCCAGCAAGGACTACCTACCCCCGAGGGTTGCCCTCCGGGTCGGATGTTTGTTCCCACTGGCGGTCCGCACGGCCGTTCTCCATTGGGGGCACGAGTCCAGGGTTGCCTGCCATCTGGGGTTTCTCCGCTCTCTCTCTCTCCTCCGACAGCGGTTTTGGTGGCCCTCCAAGGGTTTCGTGGCCGCCTGTTCCATCTGTGCCCGCGGCAAGTCGTCACATCGTGCTCCGGCTGGTCTCCTGCGCCCTCTACCTGTTCCACACCGGCCGTGGTCACACATAGCAGTGGACTTCGTGAGTGGTCTCCCGCCCTCAGACGGTAATACGGTCATACTGACTATTATCGATCGTTTCTCCAAGGCTGTGCATTTTGTTCCGCTTTCAAAACTCCCCTCAGCTCTGGAGACGGCGAACCTGCTGGTCCTGCACGTGTTCCGGCTCCACGGTATCCCCCAGGACATTGTGTCGGACCGGGGCCCGCAGTTCTCCTCACGAGTTTGGAAGGCATTTTGTCAGGCATTAGGGGTGTCGGTCAGCCTCTCCTCCGGCTACCACCCACAGACTAACGGCCAGACGGAGCGAGCTAACCAGGACCTCGGGTCGGCATTACGTTGCGTCGCCGCCGAACACCCTGTCTCCTGGCCCACTCATCTGCCGTGGATCAAATACGCAAGGAACTCTCTGGTCTGCTCCGCCACAGGTATGTCTCCCTTCCATGTGTCTATGGGCTTTCAGCCCCCCACTCTTCCCGGTGCAGGAGACAGAGGTGGCGGTCCCGTCAGTCCAAGAACATCTCCGACGCATCCGCGCGACGGTCAGCTGGCGGGACCGTCACCGCACTCCGGCTCCCGACTACCAGGTGTGGCAGAGCGTCTGGCTCTCCTCTCGGGAACTGCCCCTTCGGACTGAGTGTAACAAGCTGACCCCTAAGTACATTGGTCGTATGTGATTTCTGGTATCATTAATCCATGTGCTATCAAGCTCAAGCTACCCCCTGCTCTCAACGTCCACGTTTCTCTACTAAAACCTGTTTCTTCCAGCATTCTCAACCCCTCGGCCGAACCCCCGCCACCCCCCCCGGCTCATCGATGACCACCCGGCCTATTCTGTCCGGGAACTGTTGGATGTACGCAGACGGGGGTAGAGGGTTCCAGTTTCTGGTGGACTGGGAGGGGTACGGGCCGGAGGAGCGTTCCCTGGGTCTCCCGATCCCTTATTTTGGACCCCTGAGCTTATTAGTGATTTTTACGAACGTTTTCCCGGAGAAGCATGGTGGGCCGCCAGGAGGCGTCCGTTGAGGGGGGGTACTGTCATGTTATTTCTGTGGGATGCACGGGGGTGGTGTTCTTCCTCCCCCGTGTCTCTGTTGGCACAGGGTTTGTTCTGTATTTGCTCCACAGGCACGGGAATTAGACAGGTGAGGGGCGTGGCTAGCTGGGCTGGGCACCGCAACGAGGCACACCTCGGACCTCATGATCATCACGCACCTCTTCTTAAGCCTGGCGGGGACTTCTCGTCTGCTGCCAGATTATTCCGTCTTATTCGGTACCTTGGCTGACGAGTTAAAATCGAACATTGATACTCTGACCTGATTTTTTGTTATCACTAATGTTAGTGTGGTCTTTTCGCCGGTAGCCTATTCCTCGCCATCGGATAACTACCGGACCACAGCATTCTCCAGTGCCTCCGCCAGCTACGCCTACCCGCTCCTGTATTCGCCTGCCTCGCTGGATATCTTTTGAGTTCTTTTTGACAATAAACATTGGATTGTCCCGAACTGCCTCTGTCTCCTGCATCCGGAGTCCCAAACTAACATTACCGAGCTCCCTAACACTGTTAACAATAAGCTAACTTCAACATTTAGCTGACACTATTTTTGAGTGGACATTAGCTAGCATTAGCCTGCTATAAGCATGTATTTACACCATGCACACGTTCAAACAGTATAATTCGACAGAAAAAAAACTGCGTCAACAAGTTATCTCTAAGCTTTTGGGTACCTATTGAAAGTTTCCCACAAAGATAACTAGGTTTACAATAGTTATTGTACATACTAACCGTTCCACTTGGAGGTAAAGTTGTTTCCTGGTAAGAGTACGTCTGCCGCGGATGCCTGTGCTCCTCCCGCCAAGTGTAGAGCACCGTGGACGCACCGTTACAAGACGCTGGCCTTTTTACATGACCAGGCAGGTTTTTGAAGTAGACCCCTCCCCCTTTCTTATGAAAGTAAACATACCAAGTTATCTCTGCTAAACATGATTAGTGCAATGAATCTTTCAGCTAAATAGTACAAGCAACTAATGTTGTTTAGTAATGATAGCAGGTTTTTACAAAACATAAAAGAATAAGTGATTGTGGGGTTGTGTTCCGAGGAAGAAGGCCGCCACAACAGGAAACGCTTTAAACCTCACTTTATTTGTTTTAGCTTTAGTTATATCTAATCTACGTAACCAATGGAGGGGTATTGTAAAAGTCACGCCGCGTGGAGAGCCCCCTCGCTTGCATCCGTCCGATGCGCTGCCTGGGGGATTCTGATTCTAAACCGGATGTTCTCCGCCCGGATGGTCTCTGGGCAGGAGGCGTGGCCTCTATGAACGCATAATGGCTAAGTGTGAGCGCCCGCCCCCAGTGTATTATGTTCTGCCGCCATCATGTGGGTCAGGTGGGGTAAATACAACTTGTATATTTATTTCTACTCCCTTTGTGGGCTTATGTGTAGATATTACAGGCCGGCTGATACATACTGTTACTTATTATTCGCTAACATAATGATCACTCGGAAGTTTAATTAGAAACAAAATCTGGGTTTACAGTGTACGGTCACTTGACACTGGACTAATATAGCTAAGCTACGTCTGGCAGTGCCGTCATATAAATTACATATAAATTATATATTGTTTAAATATTTTTTTAAGATTCTACCGGTATTACGATATATCACGTTTTTTTTTTTTTTTTTGCATGACTGGCCTTTTTCGGTTTATAGTGGCTTATTCTTCTGTTAGGAGTATACATTTTAATGTCATCATGTATATACTGAAGGCTTTGATTACTATAGGGTTTCCTTGGCCCCACAAAATGATACAATATATGAAGGAATCAGAATATATGAAACAGTTGCATAATGTAAACAATTTTGTTTTGTGCAAAAAAGTGCAAACTATAACATAGTAAAAACAGAACTTAAAATAAATTGATACGCAAACAACTTTGCTTCCTTTCTTAAAACAAAAATATTTTAAGATAGTTGTATAAAGTATAAACACTATAAAACTGACCTGAACTTCAAGTATTTAAAGAGATATTTTTCAAACCGTTTCTATTGCACAAGTAAAGTAAGACTTCCTTTCTGACTGAACCCCTTTCCCACAAACTGAACAACTAAATGGTTTTTCAACTATGAGTTCTTGCATGTATCCTAATATTAATTCACATTGTTATTCAAGACAAGGTATTTATTTAACAAATAAAACATTCCACATTTTAATTTGCATTAATATTATCCTTCAGTTTTCAAGTATTCAAAGGGCTATATTGCTCTTGTTTTTCCTATTGGAAAAAGAAAACATTACCTGGCCTGCACAAATCACCCTTACAAATACAGGCTTTGGTAACTAACAGTCTTGTATAAAGTACTTGAAAGCGATACTTGAGTCAAAGTACAAGTATCTTACCAGAAAATGACTTTGGTAGAAGTAAAAGTCACCTTTTAGAATATTACTTGAGTAAAAGTCTGAAAGTACCTGACATTTACTGTACTTAAGTACCAAAAAGTAATTTTTGATATAAAATGTACTTAAGTATTAGAAGTAAAAGTAAAAGTATTTAACAAAGTGAGCAGTTAGAATTGTGATTATGAAATGTATTTTGGCTCCTGTAATATCCAGGTACAGTACAGGGGAGAGGCTTCAACTTGTTCAACATTTAAATTAAATAAATAACAATAAATATAAGTCGTACACATAAGACAACACTGGACTGATGTTATACTGATGTAATACTCAGATTAACACACTGCCATGTAAACAGCATTCCCATAGTGGGAGTAATCAATACTGAATGAAGACATGTGGAGTATTCCAGTCTTATTGGCATTATTGTAGACATGTAAAACACCGTAATCACACTGTAACGTCCCTATCAGAGTATTGTAGGGTGACCATTTATGAGTTGTTGAAAAAGGAGGACACCTCAGCCGGGGGGGGGGGGGGGGTGCGCGCAATAGTAACACACCGCGGACCTACGCGCGCGCGCGATCGTAACACACCACCACGGACCCGTCCCCGGGCGGACCTATGACCGGCGGGGTTGTCTCAAAAGGACAAATACGCGTCCGGACAGTCCCGGCCTTAAAGCCGGACGAAATGGCCACCCTAGAGTATTGGCAGCATGCCGGTTGTAGCCGTGGCGTTTAGACACACACACCGCACAAAAACCACTTCGTCTGGGAAAAGACATGTCGCCATGGCAACAGTAAACAACAGCCACTTTCAGTTTGGGGTTAAAATACCGGTTGATGTCACCCACTGTTGATCTCGTCATTTGTGACCGGCAGAATTAGCAGAACTGCCGCAGCGTGCACGGTGCTTCCATGATTGGCCAAAGCAGATCTTCTTCTTCGTCGCGCGCTGTATAAACAGGAAGTAGGTCACCAACTCGATTTTTATTTTGTAGTAACGAGTAACGAAGATGGTTATGGAATGTATCGGAGTAAAGTACACATTTTAGTGAGGAAATGTAGTGGAGTAAAAGTTAAAGGTTTGTCAGAAATATAAATAACGAAGTAAAGTACAGAACGTGAAAATTCTACTTAAGTACAGTAACAAAGTATTTGTACTCCGTTACATTACAACACTGGTAACTAAAGTGTAGTTTATTCTTCTCGGCTGGTCATAATGCTGGTCGGTGGATGATGAAATGATGGAGGTCCGCTCCCCAAAAGTGTCTGAGTAAATAACTTTTTATTTAACAGAGAACACAAGCGGGATGACCATTCTATGCATCTGAATGGTGCGCCGAATCCCCCAATGGGGTCCGAAACTGAATCCTCTCTAATGCACACCCTTCTTATAGGCCTCTGAGCCTTACAATGCGTGACAGTCCCGCAAGCCGAAAACAATACACCCTCAAATCTACAACACAACACAAACAGCTCCCCTATCTTAGCCACATATGGAAACACTTTCTAAGGTCATCAAGGCTTCTTTTCATTAGTTTGGGTTCATCAGGGCATCTGCTGCCCCTCAGCAGGCCCTCAGGATTACCCCTAATAGCTCACAGAGAGACACGGATGTTCTCTCATGACACAGCAGTATCTACATATAAAGAATGAGTGTAATACAATGAACAAAATAAAGAAGTAGAATAACCTGTAAAGAGAACACATTACAAATTTTGTGCTAGGAACCAGCTGTCCACAGCCATCTGGTTCAGTGTGCCCCTGTGGCAGGTGACAATGTTCCCACCATGCTGAAAGCTCTCTCAGTTCGGGCACTGGTGGCAGGAATACACAGATACTTCCTGGCTAGCTTTGCTACACAAGGGATATTTGCTTGGTGGCATTTCCACCACTCCAAAGGGTTGGTGTCACTGTCGACCTCTGCGGTCTGCATGTAGCTTCACAGCTCCACTTTAATAGTCTCCTCGTCTGGGAGAGTTACTCTGCTCTCCGCTGTGCTGCCCTGCTGTTTGAAAAAGCTGGACAGCCTTTTTTCTTTTTACCTCAGGAGGTTCAGCTGCTGCTGCTGCTACAGCCCTTGGCATCAGGAGAGCTGATGAAGTGCCGGTGGTGTCTGCCTGTTGCTCTGTCAGCTGATTTGATCTCTTCTGCTGCTCTAGCTTTGATGTCATCCACCTTTTCATTCTTGATGTAGGTAGTTTTGAAGCAGGGATCGAGAAGAGAAGCCATATCTAGCAGGTCATCTGTGCCAGGATCTGAGTACTCATTCAAGTAGGCTAGAATGGGTTTCTTCATGTCCTTGGTCAGCTGAGTGTAATTTACTCCCTCAGCAAGAATGGTTTCATTGAAGAGATGGAGTACTGGCTTGAGCTATGAGACGCTAACACAGCGTCCACCAGACAAGGCATCTGTGATGTTAATGAAAACACCACCATCCATTTTTGAAAACATCACACACACAATTTTAAATACTACTTTTAGGTTATTAAAAATTTTACTTAAAAACAATTGTTTTTAATATATTCATATTACTATTAAACTGGGGGATTAATAAAGGTTTATCTTATCTTATTTACCTATGGCAAGGTGAAGCCTGTGTCCAAAGCATTGGAGTCTTCTCCAATCATTCAGCTGGACTGCCTTCACGATGTTGGCCCCACTGTCAGTTGTTAGCACATCTGCCCTCTCTCTTCCATCTCGCCAGGAATCAAGTGCCTCTCTCAAGCCTTGTGGAAGTATTTCTCCCCAGTGTGGTCGTCCGGGAAATACAACGTTTGCAAAACATTGGTTGCGCAACTCCCAATCACTGATGTGGGTTGCACCCGTTATGCTCGAGTTATGGGCTCCATTGTGCGACTTAACCACAGGTCTGTTAGTTGTAGAAAAGTGGGCGACTGTACCTAGCTCCGTTCCAGCTTGCTTCTGTGTTGTTCTGTTGTTGTATAATGTTGGGAGGAGAGCAGTTGTGGCTGAAATATTTTCAGCCCCGGGTAAGACATACCTTGAATCCAGTATTTTCACAGTTGTTCTGAACCCGTCCCTCTCGACCGTCGTAGCGGGACGATGTCCTTGCATAGGTGGATTGTTACTGTGATCATAATTGTCACTCCGCTGCTTGCTTTTCTTTTCATACGCAGTGCCTCGAGCAAATGCAATTCAAGCGATGTCTGACCTTTTGGTTTCAGCGTTTTACTGGCACTAACGTTACTTGACGTTCTTGAGTAGCCGACCGTAGTCGCATACACTCTAGGTGTTCCAACACGTGTTTTCTGGTGAGGTGGTGGGACGAAGTTGCTCGTGTTGCCACCAGCCGCAACAACAGTGTTCGACATAATTTGCAAAATTATATTCTTTCGCTCTACAATCAGTTTTTTTGAAAACCCACAAAATGTCCAAACAACAGACACAGCTCCTCTCTCCGCACATTTTTCGTCTGCTGCATCTCGATCTCTCTTTCTGTGTCCTCCTTCTTTACTTTCTTATTCTTCGTTAGTTACCTGCCTGGCTAGCAACCTGTAGCCAGCAAGCCATTTGGCAGTGTAACTGTTATAGGGTCCCTTCTCAATACATACACAGCCGTAGCGCGCTTCTGCTGCCTATTGAAGAGTCTACAGCATTTGTTTCACCTGTTATGGCGGTTTATGAAAAACTTCATATCGTACCGGGGAGTTAACACCGATATACCGGATGTACCAGTATACCGCCCAGCACTATATATTGCATGCAGTGCATGGATGTGGTCATTTATATGACGGCACTGGTGTGAACGTCCACAAAGCACATCAACACACAGCTGTACAAGCAGGGGTAGATTGACAGAAGAAATGGAGATGTCACCAGTTGTTGTCCTGGGAATAAAATACCCATTAAAGCAAAAGGATATAGAGTGTATCGGCTAAATGGGAGGAGCGAACAAAAGAACTGGATCCAAGCTGGCCCAAAGGGGGGACCTTCGATGTAAGTGTGTGAGGACCTACAGAGGGACTGGCCAGCGAACCCTCTGCTCCCTAATTCAATGGGCTCACAACTCACTCAATGCAACCCAAGGGTTGACCTGCTTTGAGGCTTTAGAGAGCAGCACCATGTCTGGCCTCAATGTGGTGACAGGGACATTTTATGGGATCTTGAGTTAGGTCAACCTTTAGCTTCCAGTCTTGTGCTGTTGCGAGCAGGCTGGAGGAGGAGGTCCTGGAAGCTGCTGTTGGCCTCTGACCACCACTGATGAAACCAAAGTTTTTTTTGCTTGGCGGATGCGCTTGCAGCGGTTAACTTCCGCTTCAGATGGTGTCGGCCGGTGACCTGGTGGTCAGAGCCCCTCCCCCAGGGCTTTTGAGCAGCAGCTGAGAATATGCTTCAGGGTAGGGTTGTGCCGATAGGCACGATATCATCGTCCATCGTGATTGGCTGACCGACAAGTCACGATGTAGCGCAACACTCGTGATGCCCACGCCCCCCATCCCTGCTCAAACAACAAACAATCCTAGTCTCCTCTATAGCCTAAAAACTCGTATTGCTCTGTAAATTTATTGAGAATATAACTAATGCATATGCTCTTTCAATAACCTGCAACCCAGGGGTCGGGAACCTGAGGCTCCTTTGCTGACTGAGTAGGCTCTCCGACGATGCTGAGCTTTTACCACCTTCCTAAAACCGACATGAACAAGCCTCAATGCATGGCATGATGTCAAATGCATTTCTAAATTAGTTATATAACTTGATCTAATACAGGTAATTTAACCTCAGTCGGATCCGCAACTTCTCACGTAAATGTAATGGTCAACAGCGCAGCCGCGTTTCACAAAAATCGCACACGCATTGATCTCCAGCAGCTTCACATCCGAACTCCTGTTTTAGAGAATTTATTGAGCTCACCACCTTCTTCAAATTCACAGTCCACCCACACAAGTGCGCCCTGATTGAATCCCTTTGGTCATGAATCCCCGCTATTTATTTTGGAGAATTAAGACGTTGCTGTCCTGAGCGTCCCATCAGCTGGAGAGAATCGCGCAGCTTGCGAGTGTAGCACAAATGGACCGAAATAAAAAAAAAAAACCTTCAAGCTCCGAATTCTTGGCCATGATGTCAAATTGAATGAAAGAATGAAGGTGCTTCTGTTAACACACATTTATTAAAACACAGAAGTCGTACCCTTTTTACCAACCAACGCCATTGCATCAACTGTTCTTGTGGAAGCGACTTTTTTTTTTTTTTTGTCTTACGTGCAACATATTGAAAAGCCCGGATGAGTAGGCCTAGGCTAATGAGTAG